>JAJJHQ010001034.1:3038801-3274759 GCA_021223825.1 Drosophila ironensis
AATATCTGTACAACATTTTTGGGAGAATGAACAGCTAAATCGTGAACAGCTTCAGCTTAAAATAATTCATATTTTATTAATACAAACATATATAAATATTTTTTATTTGATCTATTAGTTCGAAATATTTAAAGATTCATTGAAATTTTTATAAATTACAATTTATATATCTTATTTTTTGTAAGAGATCCTTTATATTTGTATCTGTATTTGGTAATTTTCTGTAAGTTTTATTCTAAATTATGTTACATTATCTTTAATAATAATTATGATATACAAATTCAGTTGGATATTTCAATTGCGCTGTGGCCAAGGATTTGCCCTGTAGCATTGATTAAATAAACAGAAATAGTATTCGAATGTCACATCTAGAATATTGTTCAGCAACATTATAATTGTACCATTAAGCATGTGAAAAGTACATTCCCATGGCTTACTGAGTAATTCAAAAAGTGATAACATCTCCGAAAGCAATCACAAAAAACCTTAAATATGAAATGTTCCAAAGCAAGATGTTGTCCATTTAATTGGGTCAGGTTGGACGTGTTCTGCGGCCGATCAAGATCTCGTAATTAGCTGGAAACCGAAACTCTTCCGCCCCAGCACCGAACACAGCACCGGCCGGGATGTATCGGACGGGAGGCGATAGTTAACCTGCGCGATGCGACAATAAATTCAGTAGTCAACTCCATCATCGCTGTCACCCGCCGGCCGATGGCGGAGTGGTTTTACCTGAATTAATGAACACAACACGGCAGCCTCGACGCAACTTCAACGAGGCCGGCGGAGCGGCAACAGTGTCGCTGACATGTTGCAATGCTCGAAATTAATTATGGACGGTGCGGATGGGTTTTCAAAAGGCCGGTGTCGCGGTGTTCTCCGTTAATTACGACCTTTGTCGATCCCAACTCGGTCCCGAGTTCTGCATTGGTCCAGGCCCAGATGGCCAACGGCCGAGCCGTAGGAGTGGCCCAAACGAGTTTTGCTCTCGGAGCCGCCTCAGCTGTCTTCCCTCCGGCCATAAATCCATTTAACGTCCCTCCTAATGGCGTTGTGTCTTTGTTTGTTCCCCCTCAGAAGTGCCTAGGGAGCCAGGCCACCCGCGAGAGAAATTAAGATGCGATCGAAAGTGGTCGGAGCGGGTCCCAGGCCGATCAAAGCAAACAACTAATAGCTAATTAAGAAATCGCCAATACCGAGCCACAATAAGCTTTATTTTGCGATGACTGGTATTTATACATACGAGTAGCTCGGAGATCTCTGGAGGCTCGAATGGTTATTCCTCTTATTGCTGTAGAATATAGGTGATGAGTTTTATTTTTAAAAGGCAGCAGTGTCCTATTTGTAGCTGGTTCCCCGTGAGCAGGAATTCGGAGCAGCCAACGGATAGTTCTCATTTTAATTCGTTCCTGAATTGCACATTCGCCGGGCCATTAAAATGCCACCGAAAAAGAATCAACACGACATTTGCACCACTTGCAGGCGAGATGCTGCTGTTGGCTGGATGCTTTGGTGGCTTTTTGACTGCCTCTGATGGCGGCGGGAGACCCAACTGGATCTTGATTAGAATTCTCAAATATTTATAAAATAAAAAGCAGGGCCCAGAAGTCAGGTGGGCGGATGGTGTTAAGCACGGCCACGCCCACCTTTGCCCGCGCGAAGGCCGTACGTGAGCTCTGGGAATTTACATGGAGCGCAAATAAATGAAACTACAGTTAGCCGGGCACGATTCGGGTTATGAAATTAACATTTCCAGCAGGGAGCCATGTACTGACCTCCTCCGCCCTCCGCCCTGTGACCCCGTCCCACGTCACACGCCCAACGCCCCCTCCCTTCCCGCAAGCCCAACTGCTGAGGCAGCACTTTCAAGTTGGCCGCAACTAAAAATGCGAAAAGTCGACAAAAAGTCTAAAAAGTTTTCGTCCACATTCGACTGTGAAGCGGCTGTGAATCGGATCTGTGTTGCCAAAACGAAATGAAATTTTCAGTTGAGTTGCCACAAGCTCACCAGCACCCGCAACCCCCTCAACCCCTTGCCGACCCCCCGGCGGCCACGTCTTTGCCGAAATTGAGAGGGGGGGCATTCTGCTGAGTTGCCGCTGCCAGGGAGCAGTGCATTGGAGCCTGAAAAAGCAACCGGGAGCTGGGAAAAGCTGAAAAGAGCACAACGACGACAGTCGACACATTTAACGATTATTGCCGGCCATTAAAAATAACAAGCAAAACTTTTGCGCATAAAGCCGCTTCGGGGATTCATCCAACGGCGAGCGAAACTCTTTGCCGAATCCTTTCTCGATTGCAATTGTTGATCCTTTCGCAGCTGCCGGGTCTTCAATTCGCTTTCTATCCACTTTTTCCCCAACAGTTTGCGCCTTGAATCGCAAAAGTTTAAATTCAATTGCAGGCGGGAGCGCTTTCCGAATTTCTTTATCAACAGACTTTTTAAATGGAAGATGTACATAATTAAACATCACAGGAAATTTATTTAAGATCGATGTTTTCTATGGATAATGAGTTAGGGTTATACTAATTCACTAAAGGAGTTTAAAATTCTGATAGTGAGCTCTGATGTGAAACTTTTAATCGGCGATTTAGGCAAAGCCCAACACAAACTGCTCAAGTTTATCCGTTGCTCCCCGTGCAGTTCGCCAAATACCTTAACCTGGAATCAGAAGCGCCCCATATGTTTGGCTGATAGCTGACAGCCCTTATCCGGGGGTTCATGCTCGATAAATAGCCCACGCACTTGGCAATCGAATCACGTTTCGTTCACGTTTGGTGATTATAAAGTTTTAATGAATACGCACCACTTGTCCCGCATGGCATCGGGCCCGCCCACTCGGAGCTGTTCAGCATCCCGATCAAGTCCCATGTCGCATGCTCCTGGCTTTTCCCCGATGAAACAACTGCAATGGCATTTTATTTTTACAATGGCTCCGTGCAGGGCTGCGTGCTCCTCAAGGATATTAACACGTACGGAGTGTTCCCCATCGAGCAGGCATAAATATGAATGCCCTGTTCCTGCGGCACCTTTCGCAAAAGCAAGGATTCGGGAGTATTTTCCCGGGTGTGTGTTTCAGCCGCGAATCCTTTGTCTTTTCATTTCGTATCTATACATTTAAACATTTTGTAGAGCTCTCCGGATTTTAAATATATTTGTATTTTGTATATGTATTGTTGCTGCCAACAAATGGTACTTGAACCCGCTTGCATCCAATAGAAATGTAGTTACTTGTTCATGTATAAGTTATCTCTGAAAATATCCTTAAAATACTAGTATCCTCGGTCACCTTTCTTATGTCCCTCTGCTCGACTTCATTTCGCGCTTTAACGGGCTTCAGCATAATAATTTCAATTTGCGCATGCATATTTTTTCCAACTGTATGCAATTTTAAATGTTCAGCTCCGTAATTATATTTATGCAAATGCGCAGCGCACTCGCAGAGAAGCACATGTGGGCGGGCGGTGGACGGATGGAGGATGGCGGCGGGGATATTGGCATGAATATGCGTGCTTGGCAGCAGCTTCTGGGTAGAATATAATTTTCATTTTTAATATTCTCTTGCATGCACGGAGTTTGTACATTAAATTTATTTATTGCCGCAAATATTGGATCGGATGCCGATGGCTCGGGTCTCTTGCCATTTGCATTATTGCGACTCCTCCTCCGTCCACAACTGCTCACACGAATGGAATTGTAGAAGATATAGTACATATTAAAATATAAATGTGTAGTATATGCATAGTGATTGTACAGCTGCAGGAATATGTATATTTGTGGCACAATTATTTAAGGTGATTTTCGTTAAAAACTTCGGACATCATCGGCTGTATGGATTATTAGCATTTGTTTTGGAACATTTAAATTTAGCTGCCGCGACAATAAACAGGGCTGGCCACCAACTTAAAGCCTCGGAATTGTTCAGCTTGTTTCCATTTATTGGTCGGACCAGGACGCCTGCTCCTCCCAGGACGACCTCTTCGCCGGCGAGCGTCGCCATCCTTTTGGAGGGTTGAGTGGGAGGAGCCGCCTGTTGTTTGCTCAAATGGAATTTCCAAAGTCGTTTAGCTCCTTATTTTTCTCGTTTCGCTTTTCTTAAATGCCATTTTTTTCCATTTCGTGCGTTCGCATCCAGAGGCAGCTGCCGCCAACTCCAAGGCATCCGGAAGCAGCTCCGGGGGTGGCTGTGCGGAATTCCTGAGTGCCAGAGTGGCAGAGCGCCAGCCAGGACCGAAAGGCCCGCAGGATGGCGGCGAAGGGAAGATGGCTGGCTGCCATCGCACGAGCAGCAACCCACCCTTAAGGCTCCCTGCCAGTTTGTTTGCTTTAGCCGCATTTCTTTGGCCGCCTCGTTCGCAGGCCACCGATTGTACACTAAAAGGAATAATGTACTGATTATAACATATTACTCATGATTGTTTATCTAAGTAATAATATGTTTAACTTAACATTTTATATGTATATTGTAAATTTCAAATTAAAATTAACTAAAACCAGGGACAGGTTCTGGTTCAATAAATTTATTAAAACCCTCTTTTAATACCTCTGATTAGCTTCGCATGAAGAATATGTACCAGCTTTGCATGTAGGCAAGTAAATGAGAATCATTAAATATAATTCTTATTTAAGATAGCATTCCTCTCCAGCAAAAGTTAATTTCAAAAGTATCTGCTTTCCCTTTTTCTCTGCGTGCAGCTCCTCGGAAGCAGCATCGTCTTAGGGTCTGAGATGCCATTCGAATAGTTTGCTTAGGTTCATTTTCCGTGGGCGGGCAGGCGGTGGATGATGGTGGTTCCGGGTGGTGCAGGGTGGTGCGGAACGGCCATTGTTGCCAGAGTGTGCGCTCGTAAAGAAGATTTATTGGGAAGACGCGCGCGCTTCTTGGGGCGCACGTAGCCGGCGGATTCCATTTGGCCGGGAAGGAAATTGGGTTTGCTCTTCCACTTCTTTGCCCGTGGTGCGGGCATCCTGCCCCAACCCTCGCAGCTCGACCTCGGCCCAGCAGCTTACTAAATTGCTTTTTCTGCTGGGGAGTCTCAAGAAAAATTACTTTGCCCGCTCCGGAAGCACTCGCACAACCGCACTGGTCCCATCTCCAGCGGGGCTGGGGTGGATATATATTCCTATATCACATTTCTCACATCTGAGACTAATGCGATTGTGTTTTTTGAGAGTTTTTCTAATTTGCATTTAATTTTTTGCAGCTGTTACAGTTCCATGTGGCCGGGTCTTGTCTAATTCGAGTGCCTTTAAGTCGTTGAAGATTCAGAAAGCGTTTGGCTTTTAGTTTAACGACGCTTTATATTGAAAGATAAACATTTGAATAGCAGGATTAAGCTCACCGAGCTATTTCGTATTCAACAGGATGTCGCTATTAGAGGAGATTCCATTACGGAATCGAGCTCCACGGATGCCAGGTACACATAATTGAAGAAGCTTGAACTTCAAAACAAATTCCTGAATGTATGAATGTTAAAAACTGAGCTTGGCTTCGCAATATTGAAGTTGTTCTGTCGCCAGTTGTGCCCATTCAAATTGTATTGTTTTCGGTGAATAGTAACTAGAAATTCAAGGACGGCCCAGTGATGGGGACGATTATCCTTGGCAAGGCTCACACCTTTTGCACCTTAACGTCTGTGACCGGTAAAAGGCGACCAAGGTTAATTGCTGGGCATAAAAAGTGAACAGCGGGCACTTGCAGATTTCATATTGCACGGTTATTATCAGCAGCTCGGAAATTTGCACTTGGACCTGCACGAAAAAACCAAACAGGTAAAATGTCCTGGCCCGAAGGTTAGCGCAGCTCTCGGGCTCTCACAAATCCAAATTCTTGCAGGGCTGGTAAAAAATACACCAGGCAGTAGGTGTGGGATGGAATGGGATGTAAAAAGATGCTCGAAATTATTCTTGGCATTTCCCACAAGACCAATCCAAGAAAATCGAATCCAAGCCGCCGAAAGGAGCACGGAGCAAGGGCCAAGGACCAAGGACTATGGACCAAGTACCTGGCCCGGTTCCACTTGCCTTGCATACCGTTTTGTTTGGCTTTGGACGGCTTTTTCGTTTCTTTTTGCTTGGCAGCAGCGTTCTTAATCTCGTTTATGGGCTCGTATATCCTTGGCAGGGAGCGCAGCTCCCAAAAAAGCCGGGCGGGGACGGTCCTTCGTCCTGCGGCGCCGGTACAATGCCCATTACAATAAACAACGAGGCGCTGGCGACGCCATGCCGGGGGAGGTGGGGGATAAAAGTCGTCCCCCCGAGCTCCCCTTCCTCGGTTCCGTCGTCCTGCGGACCGCGTATCGTGCTCGTATCTTCGGATGTCCTTTCGCCATTTCCGTTCGCTGGCAACGGAGAAAAATAAAGGAAGAACGGGGGCAAACACTTTTTTCGCCGCCTTATCCTTTTGGGATTTTGCGCCATTAACGTGAATTGCTTTTTGGCCAAATTATGTATACCCCGTACACACGGCGGCGGCAGCAGCGGCACGAGCTTTAATGTTTTGTAAATTCACATAAGGAAACCATTATCACCTGAAATATGAAAGCAATTTTCTTGCATCCTTTTGCCGTTGCAGAGTCTCTTTTCGCCAGCTCCCTGGAGCTGCTTTTCCTCGGCTATCTACATACTATCGATCGATTCATTGAAGCTCTTCAGATACGTCAATGCACATATTGTATTTATAATCTGTAATTCTTTTACCAAAATCATGATCTTCTGAGGTCTTACTGCTAAACTGTAGTCAAAACTTGTCCCAATAATTTGAATGTTTTAAAAGATCATAATATGTCGCCCAACTTGTGTGCTTTGATTCCTAAAATGCAAACATTGGCATTGTAGTTTTGTTTAAAAGAAATTGGCCATTGGCCGACGGAAGCTTTGAACAAAGGAATATTGAGCCGCTTAAGCTTGAGTGGTTTTTTGTCCACAAGTCGTTGTCGGATTCCCTCGCCCAGATTTCGAGCGCTTCTCTTGGCTGGTCTTTGGCGGCCACAAGCAGAAGGAGATGCGTCTGCAGCTTCGTCTCGTTCCTGGCAGTGGCTGGGAGCATCGTTTCGAGCCATTTCGGGGGCCATAACAATTCTCGTAATACTTCGGGCATCGCCGACTAAACGATAATCGCGCGTAAATGCGCCACTAAAATCAATACCACGACTTGGCGCCGGCGATGGCGATGGCTTCGCCTTGTCTTTGCCGGAAAGTTGGAAGCAGTTCGTGGACTTTTCCAGTTTCAGTTTCACCTTCGTTGGCTGTGGCGCTGGGTTTTCAGCCATCTAGCTATCCTTTTCGCCAGGACGCAGCCAAGGAGAGCTCGGCACCCACGCAAATGGGCGGTTATGCACATGCGCTTCCCAATGGCAGCATCTTGTTGGCTTCTTTTCGGATTTTTTCTCCTCCCAGAGCACTCCCTTGGCCAGCGTCTCAAGGCGGAATGAAGTCAGTCCGCACACAAATTGAGTGTATTTCGGGGTTTATCAGATGTGGATTTATTTATTCACATATGAGCACTTGAATGCTCATAGCCATGGCCTTGCCAACTTTGATGGGCATTAAATAAAGCGGACAAGCCGATTGGCTTTCCCTCTTCACGACAATAAGCAACCATTTTGGGCACTGCTGACGGCTTTGCAAATACGTATATTTGATTTTTAATACGAACATTTTTGGTTAATTAATTATCCAAGTTGGGTATCGGGCTCCGCTCATCTGCACAGATAAGAGCTCCGAATGTCGTTTCAATTAGCGTACGCAGCTCATTACGATTCAATTCGAGCTGCCTTTGTTCATTCCGTTCGGATCGCACATTCGAATAATTAATTTTCCATTTCACTTAAAGATATTATACATTTAAATTTCCGTCAAGAGGTGAATAATTAACATCCCAGAAGCCTAAGCCAGGCCGTGCCGAGCCGAACATTTTAATCAGCCAGTACGACCGGGAACGGGACCGGGAGCGAGGCATATGGCGGAGTCCTCTCCTCCTCCATTAATTTACGATCCAGCGACATGGCGATCGGTTCGGAGAACCCCGGGAACCCAGCGGGCAGGTAAGCCAAATGAGAAATTTATCAAATTTATTGGGGGGAATGAATTGAGATATAATTCAGCGGAATTACACAGCCCAGGACCAGCCACCAAAATGGAGGCTTAAAAATCCAATAAATTACCCAGGAGGAGTCCAGGCAAAGACAAAAGGCAAAAGGTCCCGGCCTCTCCGCTAAGCCATGGCACAGTGGTTCCGCTGTCAAGATCTTTTCAGTCATTTTCGAAAAGTTTGTAAGTAAAATAACATTTTTGAGCCTTGCCAGCCTTGTTACCAAATTCTCGAAAGAAGAAACATTAAAAATTGTATTTAAAGACACACAATGTATTTAATACTTAGATTAGATAGTAGGAATTGTTTGTAAAATCAGGGGAAATAAATAGAAAATAAATTGTTATAAGAAAATCACATTTTATTGTCCACGATCGTCTTTTAAAAATGGTGAAGCGAAACCAATGTGCATCGCTTCTGAGCAGCGACAATCGCTGTCCGGCTGCCTCACGCTGCGTCCGTAATTAAAAGTCGTAAACTATTTTTACGGTGGCTCGTATATTTGCCGCAAAATGTCAACCCCGATTTGCATGCGTCGCTCGTGGGAAGGTAGCCTGGCAACTAGGTAACCAAGCATCCGGCGGACAGGTGAGCGGAGGCATTTGTGGCGAATTGAATTAATTGCCTACAGATAAATAGAGGCTACTAGAGATCGGTGTAACCGCTGAGAATCGACACACTTACATACTAAATCCAAGAGTAAGCAGCTCGCCAACTTTCCTTCCACAATGGTAGCCATTAGCCAACCCGAAACTCATCGCCTTTCAGCCATTTATCTCAATGAGAGCCCCCAATTGCAGCGGCTCATTAATTGGACTTTATGGCCATCTAAATCATGTGACAAATGCAAATTAATATTTATACCCATTCCGTCCCAAGACCGCTGTGGCTGCTCGGGACTCGACTCGATTCCAGTTTGTGTTCGCCTTCGCACAAGTTCCAGCACATAAATTCATAAATGCGCCAGCAATGAATGCCAATGAATTTACAGTGTAAAACATAACTTTTAATTACGCGAGCAAAAAAGTATGCGCAGAAACAGAACATTATACCACAAAAATGCGCAGATACAAGCTGCTAACAAGGCAGTGACAATTCAACTAGAATTGCAAGGAATTACTTTAGACATCTTGCGCACTATTAGCTTTTCATTTCAAATACCTACGAATTTCGACTTGTTTTTGCCACCTCCCATAATTGCCATCTACATATTACAAATCATTGGGTAGCAAGTTTTACTCCGTTTTAAATTTAATCGATTTACCGAATGCTTACACTTTTTCCTTATAGTTGTCTACTTCGATCCCAAAACTAGACGGACTCGTCGCTACTTGAGGTGAATGTCACAGACGCAGGCTGGTTCATAATGCCACCCATCCGTATTTGAATCTCTTCCTCGGGCATATCTTTGGATTCCGGGATAACGATCAGCATGAAAAGGATCACAACCACAGCGACAACGGAGTTTAGAATAAATAGCGACACCGGGCATTCGTGAGGCTGGTGGACAAACCAAATAATGACCAGAGATGCTGTGATCCAATTCACGGTGGCTCCCGCGGCGCAGACAAAGTACCGGATGTAATGGATCGAAAGCTCTGCATTGAGCAGCCACAGAAGCGGTCCCAATCCTGCATTATAGGCCACTATTAAGACGCAGAAAACCACCAGAATAAACCAGTGTAGGACGTAGGCGTCTTCTGTGGCGTACTTAAAGCACACGCCCAGAATGATGGACAGGATAAAGAGCACGGATGTTGAAGATATCATCAAAACTCGGCGACCATATCGATCCACGAACCAAATGCTGAGAAAGACACCCGCAATCGATCCCAAGCACAAAACTATCACCCACTGGCTGAATAAACTTAAACACAAGTGGCGCACGCTAAAACAGACAATGATCAACATGCAGCACAGCCTCTGAAGCATGTTTAGGAGCATTATCCGGAATAGGCTACGTCGTGGCTTCTTTTGGGAAAAGAGCGCCAGTGGATTACGGACCATGTGAAGCTCGCTGCCCGTTGGCGGTTGCATCAGGTAATTCATTTCCGCCCCGCAGTCGTAGTCCTCGCCGCGCAGTTTCTTCAAAGACGCCTGCGCCAGGTTCTTATCGTCGCGCCTCAAATAGTATAAGGGAGACTCGGGGATCAGCAACTGCAGCAGGCCCAGCGGGACGAGCACGATGGTCATCAGGTTTATAACCCACAGCTCCGTGATCTGCGCCATCATGAAGATGAAGGTCACGCCAAGCGTACATGCGGCGTGGAAGATGACGCCCATGGTGCCACGCAGCTTTATCGGGCTGATTTCGGAGCTGTACACCGGTACGGCTACACAGTGGGCGCCTCCGGCCACACCCAACACGAAGCGGCCCACATAGAGCAGCTCCACGCGATGCGCAACGGCGATGAGAACCCACCCCAGGGCGATTGGCAGTAGCTGGACGAGCAGGGTGCGCTTGCATCCTACTAAACGTACCAGCATTCCCATAGGCATACATCCGGTGGCAGCGCCGACGGTCAGTAGGATGGTCATGCGGTCCCACTCGGCCTTCGACGGCCGAAACGCGTAGGGGCTTGTACCCGCCACCATACTAAGCTCGGCAGCTCCTGGCCAGCCCAAGGCAATCCCGAACAGGAAGGATCCAATGTTGCTGTAAAGCGTGGCCCTATACAGTTCCCTGTCAGTGGTCGGCAGGTTCAAGGACGGCACGGTCAAGGACGGCACAGCTTGCATGGATGAATCCGCCATCACTCAATCAGCGGGGGACAGCATTTATAAAACTGAAATTTTTTTCGATGTAGTTAACTACATTTGTGTGTACTAGGAGGAAGCTGTAATTTCAGATTGACGTTTCACACTCTAAGTAAAGCGTTTTTTGAGCGTATCTTATACATAGAAATTTAAAGTAATGTTTAATAAGTTAACGTTGTCCAAAAGATGCATAACAATGGGTATGCTACTTAAAGTTCTAAACTTGTTAATATGCGTTACCTTATTAAAGTTGGAACAGGCTTGTAGTTTGTCCAAAAATCTGTACAAATTTGTCGTATATATTCTTTTGTAATGCCTTTTACTGCAGTTCGTTTATTTAGATGTTGTGGCCAAGAACACTGCCCATCCATTCAGCTAACCAGAATGTACGACAAGTAATTATACAACACATTATGCTATTCCCAGCAAAAATGGCCAAGCATCGTAGTTAGTCTGGGTTGTGGGCGTGAGATTTATAATATGGCATTTCCAAATCCCCATCCTCCGACGGAGTGGGACAGGCAGTTGGCAATAAACTGGCATCTGCAAATATTTGTTTGCTATCCCCGGCACCCAGAGTGTTCCGGACTGGCATCCGTGGCTGTGTTTTGAATTTGTTCGGGTATCTGGGTCCGTGTGTACTCCTGGCAAAGTGCAGATATTTATGCGTATTTGATAGCACTAATGGGCCATTAAATGCGTACGCAAATACACACACGTATCCGTCCGTGCAGTGGGTGGCGGGATGAAAATGTACCTAAGCGGATCTAAATGGCATCAGGGGCACCGAACATGCAAAATCATGTACTCGTAAATCGCCATAATGCCAGCGGCCTCCGGACAAACTGAGACACCCGGAAAGTATCCGGGGAGCTGGAAGCTGGGAGCCGGGGAGCAGGTGCGGCCCGGGGGTGGTTGGGGTTAAGCTTTTCCACACATCCTGCGAGCTCATATACGTACGTACGCATGCCTTGGGTGGATGCTTGTTTACCACCGAGAAAAACTCGAAAGGGGATGGTGGTGGGAGGAGGAATTTCCGTAATGGAACCCGATGTTTGTGTGTGTTTGGGGGCGTAAGCGTAAGGTGCTTTCGAATACGTATTACGTAACTAACGAAAATTAACGTTAATAGCCCTGAGTATCAAAATAATGGCCCTTGCCTGTTGGCTGCCCTCTCCGCAAGGCCGCTTTTCGGATTGGATGGCACCCTCCTCCTTCCAAGCCCGAAATAAATTTCAAAAACTCATTCCGGACTTGGGAAAAACGTGAAAATATTGTTACGACCTCTCTGGATCCTTGGATGGTGTGCAAAAAATGGCAGAAGGGGGCCCCGGCCTTCCAAAGCCCTCCATGCCATCGAACTAAATTAGATTTTAGTCGCAAAATTACGATACTCGAGTGGTTAATTGAGAAAAGTGAAGCAGCGATTTTTAATGATGTGTTGTGTTGTGTTGAGCTGGCGCAGGCGGTACAAAATGAATATTTTCTCTTCAAGAAAATACCACAACTTGGTTTTTTGGCTTTCAAAGCTCTTTAAAACATTTTATAGGGATGGTCCTTTTTTAACAGAAAAACACACACCGCAAGCTCGCGTCGTACGAATTGAGTTTTCAGTGAAATTGAAATTTCGAACCACCCAGCTACAAAAAGGAAGATACCACGGCCTGACATTTTGTGAACTGTGTATGCGCGTATCGTTAATTTTTATTGGCGGGCGCTCGAGTCCCCGTTCGCATTGAAATCGAATGAAATTCAGTTGTTGGTCCTTGTTGCTTGTTGCTGCTTCCCATATTCGAACTGGAACGGGGGCCGAAGGGACGAAAACGCAATAAGCAGTTAAAAAATACTCGTAATTGCAGCGGGAGTCAAAGCCCCAGAGACGCAGGCATACTGCATGCCTCATATGAGTGCCATTGTTCCCCTTTTGTGTTCTTGCTCCGAGACGGAACACATGGAACGTGCGCATCTCATCGACTCGATTTCGATTCCGCCCCACAATTTTTTTTCCCGTCCGTTGGAGGACAACCCCGGGAATGACACTCGACGGACTCGTTCCGCCGGAAATTCATGAATAAGAAGATGAAATTGCTTGTAGAGCCAGCCTCATCTTAGCATATTCAGTGGATGTATCCAATCACAAGTTCTTGTTTAAAAGTTCTTGAATGTTTAAGCACTTTTTGGGGTCTCTAGGATGGCTAAAAAAGTTAAACAAAGTAATGGTTGCCGATCAATAATAAGTAAAATATTTAATTGGTTCAATCCGTATTCGACTTTATGTTTTTCTCCACAAAAAGCCAATGAATCTTTTGTTTTTCTTTGTTATTTTCGCTTCAAGCTCAGTGCCTGGCCTCGAAACTCCGTTGGCATTCATCCGCCGGCTAGCTTTTCCCGTGTCCGCTAGTTTTCCTTTTGTCCGTCTCGTTATTGCCGTAATATTGTTCGGTCCGTAAAAGAGTCGCGTCTTTTTGTTGCCACTGCCGCCCTTGTTGTTGTAGTTATAATGGGCTAGTGCCATTCTGGACGCTCGGCAGCGGCAAAAATGTTTCACAAATGGGTTCATATTTTGACGTTTAATGTAGCGAAAATGAAGCAGGGATTTATGGAATGTGCACGTTGCCCTCGTGGTCCTTCGTCGACCTCCTCATCCGTGCCTCTTGCCAGCATCACGGAAAAATAACCGAAAAAAAACAGCAAAAATATGGACCGAATATCAAGAATCAATTGCATTATTAGAAGCGATTGAAAATCACCGCGGCGTAATGGGGAAACTCCGTCTGGACGTTTCTGTCTGGTAGATACGGAACAAAGCACCATTAAAGATTTCTATTTACTTAGCCGGGCATATTTTTGATTTGATATAGAAGAGGCTTAAAGGAGGGAAATTTCATTTTTTAAGATTAAAAGTCAGTCATATTTTGGCCCTGGCCCGCAAGCGGCAACCGGTGTCCTTTATGGCCAATAGCGAATGATGAAAACGCCATCGGCTGCGGGCCGAAGTTTGTTGCCTAAATATGGCTAATCGACTGCCGGGGCACTTGAGGCCAGCAGTTACCAAAGGCAGTTACCTCCCCGGCTGCCAGGCAGCCACCTCTTCCTGGTTTCTGCCCCGGGACCCTGCCGCACGCCAGGGATCAAGTAAATTGCGAAAACTATGTGCAAGATGGCCTGTTATTGCAGCCGAAGCGCTTGTAATGATGACTCTAAGTGTCGTTTCCTTAAGTGTATTACCTATAAAAAATTTATACAAACACGCTGCCGAATTGGTTCCCGTTTCCCACCACCGCAACGAGATACAAAACCAGGGGGAATCCCGGTCTCATCTGCCTCGCCGGCGATAAGGTGAGCGGCCCACAGGAGCGTCTTGGCGATAAAATGCAACATTAAGCTGCTGATTTGCCGTACCCGCCCTTCTGGGCCGAGGGCCTTGTTTTGGGCCTCGAGTGGCGGCAGTTCATTAGGACAGCACTCGAATGGCAATTGCAATGGGGTACGAAAAGGTTATCGAACGTGCCCAGAGCATCTAGCCTACCAGCCATCAAGGCGCGTAAATATTAATTGGTCATTATGCAGACGAGTGCCGGGTCAAAAATCTCGTGGGCAAGCAAATAAATATAAGTAGCAAAATATTGAATAATATACATATATTCAACATGATTTTTCAAATAACCAGGAACATTTTCCTTAAGTTATCCTGATATGTAACTTCGTGGTTTATGAATCTTAGATAAATTCCATTAATTGCCCCAAAAAGCTTCGCATGTTCTTATTAAAAAGAGGAATTATAAGCGCCTTGTACGCTGCTGTCAAAAACGGCATAAATTCAACTGAGCGAACTGGTTTCCCGGCTGTCCTGTGGCAAGTATCCTGCTGGGTGCGCCCCACCTCGCCTCCCTTTTCTCATTTCACCCTCCCCCTGAAAAAAGGGAGCTCGCTCCCTTGGTGCTCGTAGTTTATGTTTACGTAGAAATTAAAATAAACGCCACAATGAGATTTATTCAATGTTTGTATTAAGCTGCTCTGTCCAGGAAACGTGGAGAACAGTGCAAGGAGCAAAACCACCACCACCACCAGTCCAGCTCATGCCCTCGCATGCCCCTTCGGCCATCCAGAAATCAGAGTTCCCGGCCATTTGGGGTGATATCCGTAATGGTGTAGCCGCGCGCGGCGTTCCCTGTGTTTGCACTTCTCCGAGAGGAGGGTTGTTGGGCGGTTCAGGGGCTCGGTGGTGGGTGGGTGGTTGGGCCGGCGCTGCCACCGGATTTAAATTCTAATCTAAGCGCGGAGCGCGAGCGTCCTGTGTCCTGCGTCGCGACGGTTGCGCACTTATCCGGGATGGCGGTAATAGCTTTATCTGCCGACAGAATTATGGCCACTCGCCTGATTCATGATCCCGGAACGAGTCAGTTCTCGCCTGCGACCGAGCGACGCCCCGAGGATTGGGGGTGGTTGGATGGTCCGGACAGGAAGCTACTGCCATTGCGAAGCTCAGCCATCGATTTCAATGGAGAGTGATGTGTCCTGCCTCGGTGCTTTTGTCGTTCTCGGAGACAGTGCAAAACACTGTCATTCAAGATTTTAGAGACAGAATAAGAACAATTTTTAATATTTTATATTACAAAGAAGAATTTGTAATGTAATATTGGCAACATTCGAATCCATAAACATGGCTTTTATTCATCCCCCTTCCCAAGCACTTAAAAAACTGTTGAATTAAGGTTTTTGCAACTTTGTAAAACTTTCTTTACTATTCAATTCATGTATTGCAATATGTAATTTAAATTATTAGACCAAAATCATTGCGTTGCTTATGCGGACGTGTCCCGGACTGTGATTTGCAGTCGCTGGTTGATCGTCTGTGCAGCTGAATGAATCCGAATGGGTGGTCGCCACAGGAGGCACGCTGGCGTATCTGTGAACACATTCGGGGAGGAGCAGCGAAGAGGAAATCCTGTTCGCCATGGAGGACTCCACATGGAAAATCGATATCATCGACAATGGAACCCCGGCAACATGGCGAGCCAGCCCAGGCTCAGCTGGGGGATGTTTGTTTAATTTTCCGCAGAGCAAGTGATGAAAATCTATTGAATGTGCGGCCAGACTCGCTGAATATAACAGAAGAATATTTCGAAATCTCTGTCGGCGTCCTGGGAAAATATTTATTCAGTGGCGCGCGGAGTGAAACGGAAGTTCGACTGCCAGGCGACGATGGAAACGGCCTCATTTCGATTCTAACTTCCAATCTGGGTGCTGCAGGAATCGAATGAAACGAGGGTGGGGTCGGGGTCGGGGCAGACCGTGAATGACACGCACTCGCTTAAATTGACATTTAATGCCAATACAATGACAGTTATTTTAATTGTGTTTGGGTGCTGTGGCAATTTATGTTATGGTTGT
The DNA here is from genome assembly GCA_021223825.1 of Drosophila ironensis. Taxonomy (NCBI): domain Eukaryota; kingdom Metazoa; phylum Arthropoda; class Insecta; order Diptera; family Drosophilidae; genus Drosophila; species Drosophila ironensis. Next base: position 3,055,046 of record JAJJHQ010001034.1, read on the forward strand.
AATTGTTATGGTCGAGGCAAAGTGTTTTTGGGGCCAGAGTGCGGATAGAATCAGGCTCGATGCAGCCACAGAGTGGCAGGGGCAATCTATGGATCCACCAGTTGAGCTTGGGTTAAGGAAAACTGAAATACTTGAGAGGAAATATGCATACGAACCAATATATTTTCACAATTTTCGACCTAATAAAGAGAGCAATTCGAATGGAAATTCTAAGCCCAAGTCGATTGAAGAGCGAAAAAAGTAACCACGCTGCCGGTATTCCATTTGGGGCTCCATAACCCGCATTTTCAGGGAGTTCGCTCCCGATTTAGAAACCGGTTTCCGGCCCAGGCAGATAGGCAGGTAACACACATGGTCCCTAACTCGATTGGGATCCACACTCAGTCCGTCCACACTCTAAAGTCTTAATATGCTGCTCGGGACGAGGGACAAGTAGGACGTTGAGGGGGGCCGTGAGGGAAAGGGGCGGGGCCCGCCCATTGCGCCGCAGTGCGTCCACATGCCGCTAGATGGCGCGCGGGTCAATTTAGTGGAATTAATGGAATTGGAATTCATGGCGCGGAAATTGAATTTATGGCCTCGAAGGCCGCCGTCCAATCACAGGGGCAAAAGGATGTGGCATGAGGGAAGGGCTCCGCCGAGGGCACAAGCAATCGGTTTTTAATGCGCCATTGAACGCTTCGAAACTGTTTGCGATTTTCCAACATTGGCAACTGCAACCGAAAGCCGAATTGCCGCGGAATCCCACCGCTCGGAAAAGTTTTGTCGCACTCAGCAAAAAACTTGTTAGTTGGTGGCTTACCTTTTGAATTGAACTTAAATTTATACTATTATTCAACATAAATTCGACCTTGGGTACACCAACTATATGCATAACTATATTTTCTAAAAAAAACGCATGAACACATTTTGTTGCTTTGTATTTGAATGGCTCTTGTTTTTGTTCGTGTAATAGCAAACTTTTGCAACGGATAATGTGGCACATAAATAGCGAAAGGACCCGTAGTACGAGTAATTAAAAACACGTTTTGTCCTTTTGGGCCATTAAGGCAAAAAGGGAACCAACCGGGCCGAGCAAAAGTTTGTCCGCATTTCTCGCATGCCGCTGCCTGGGAAAAGTTGAAAATAAACTTCTGTGGCAAAACAAAAGGGCCAACCAACACACACAGCTCGCACACTTGCCCACACTCATAACTCCCGTGATGTCAACTTTCGTGTTTGGTTTCGCATTCCCATTTCCCTGCCTGCTCTGCTTTCCCTGCGGTTCCGTTCGGCTTTGTTCCCATACGGATAACAGCTCCGGGCTCACCTTCCCGGCCGGTTGATTAACGCAGACGAATCACGAAACGGGCTCTGTTATTTTTGGTCTGCCCGTTAGTCATTTCGCTGCTGCCACCAAACAAAAGGATTCGAAATTCGGATTTCAGGGGAGGCGGCAGGGATCGATAGCCGGGGAATGTGCCCCAAAAATGGAGTCATCGCCTGGTTGGGCTTTAAGGTTGCCAATTGGTCTTTAACGTGATCCACAAAGCCGGGGAAAAGCCCGCCAGCGTTAATTGCAACTGATTGGCGATTAAAAATCGGTAAGCATTCACATGAAAGCATGATTTTGGATCCAGTTAATTTAGTAAATGTTTTGCAAGACTCCTAGAAATCCATTCGCCTAATCACTTTGCATATTTTGGAATTTGAAAAGGCTCCTCTGCTCCTGACATGTCGATTTATGGCGGGAACTTGGCCAAGAATATTTTGGCTAAGCTTCCACTTCCTTCCCTTGGCCAGAGGTCTCATCCTGGAGCACGGCCAAATTGTGCAAAGTTGCGAAAACTTTGCGGAATTAATTTGTTAAACTTTGCTGATATATATGTGTGCGCATAAAGGGCTATTGGCTCGAGTGTTGGGCTTGGGTTGGAACGACCGCATGACCGCTAAGGCCGCAATAAAGCCGCATAAGCCCCGTCCGATTCCCTGGCAAAAACCAATCTCGCAAATCAGGTTGATAAAGCGCCGGCACGCAACCCTTTGCAAGTTGAACCCTTTTTCAGCAGCCCATCAAGTCATATATGGCCGCAGTAAGCCGGCTTTAATTACGCTCCACCCAACCGCCAAGCCACCCAAAAACACCCAACCACCCAAATGCCCAGCCGTGCGAACCACCCGCACCAGAATCATGCGACACAATTAAGCATTCATGGCTCCTGGTGAGCTTAAATTTTGACATTTTCCTGTTTGTTTTCGGATGCTGCTGGTGCTGCTGGAAAAGGACTCAGGGACAAACGGACGGACGAACGGACGGACGGACAACAAGGTCCGTAATCAGACACACACGTCCTGTCCCTTTTCGCTGATCCCGGCGACCATTTTATAATGTGTGTATAGCAGCTTAGGGCACCCGGGAGACCCATTGCCGACGGCACTAAACAATTTTATCATTTTTAATCATCAGAGTGGATTTGGGGTGGTCTCCGCGCCGTACGTCCGACCGGGATTAAAAACTCATATTAAGTTATTATCGGGTGGCAGATATGAAAGCCAACCAAGCGCAAGCCCCGAGCTGGCGGTGAAAAATTCATGAAACTCTAGCCGAATGTCAAAGAAACCTCGTGGCCAATAAAAATTCATTTCGACCAGACGATGTTTAAAACATTGTCTGCCCTGCGCTGCGGGAACAAAGGATTGCTGCCAAATCGCTCTGGAGGATGGAAAGGAGCAGGACCGGATTCGCAGGCTCATGGTTAATGCATGATTTAATGTAATTTGGAGCCGCTCGCACGCATTCTGCAGTCGGCGGGTCCAATTTGGCAGCGCATCAACACGCCATTTGGGAACTGGAATTTCAACACAGAAAATAATATTTGCAGACGTTGAAATATGCTGACTACATAACCAACAAGTTATATTGGGTTGATTGACAACGTTTGCATCTCTATGTATTGTGCTGCAATTAGACAAAATATTTGCTGTTCTTGTTGAATGTCAAGCTTTTTTCTCTGTGCAATCACGGGTCCAATGCTGCATTTCCACCTCTGTCTGGCCATTGCACATGTTTCCATTAATGGCCCCGCATCCTTGGTGGCAAATTGGAGGCAACAAGGCAGGAGGCACATAACTCTGCTGCTTAGCTGCCATTTATGGCCTGTCGAGAGTTGGCGGCGGAGATGCTCCATTGTTTCGGATTCTCGTAAGTGAATTGCCGGGTCCTCGGGAGATTTCCACAAGCAATTTAATGAGCAGCCATTGCAGAGGAATGGGCCTCATCAACAAGCCAGCAACGTAATGAATATGCGCTTTCCTAAGAGGATTACAATTGACAGGTAATAGGTAATCGACAAGGTGAGGAGGTCGGCCACACAGGTGCTTGATCACGAAAGGATCATGGCTTTAAATTAGCTGTTAAAAGATTTAGTATCAACTTATACAAGGTTAAATGACCCTGAAACCTCGCAGCACTATGGTTTTGTCAGATTTTAATACAAGGTGATCTCATAGTGCTTCTATTTTCTTTGCAACCACAATCCACACATTCTCCGGTCTCCCTCATCCAATTTCCCATTTTGCCGGCCAAGTAAAAGTTGGAAACACAAATGCCGTAATTGCCACACGTCCATGGCAAGTCCGGAACACAGCCAAAGTCGTAGCTAAGGCCAAAGCCATTAGGCGAGCACACTCTCATCCGGATCTGCAGTGCCACGGCCTGTTGTGAGTCACAATTTTAGAATTAAAACCCGAAATGCATAAATTGCCGTTAACCGCAAGAAACTTTAGCCTTGGCTTGACTCCAGAAGACCCGCAGCTCCGGCTCCGGCGGCAGCCTCATCTTCCTCGGCCTCGACTGCGGCGAAGCTCCTCTGGGGAGGGCACAAAAAGTTGCTTAATTTAATGTTATTTGCGCTTTAGCATATAAAGAATTTTGTGTCTTAATCTTTTGACTCTGCGGCGAGCACGAGAGCCTCTGGAGGCTTTGAATATGCTAGTGCTATTTATGCTCGGGACGTGAGTCCGAGCTCCCCGACGTCCACGAAAAAGTATCTCTAAACAGGAACAAAAAATGTACCAAATTATATTAATAATATAGTTTTTCTTCCACTTAGACATGGTATTTAAAATAATATTTTTGTTGTATCCCCTCAATAAAGAATGCTTCAGTGTTTTTGGTAGTTTAGCAAACTTATATTCAATATAGTTTTTCTCCGTGTGATGACTGACTGCACCTCATATAGATACATGGATGCTGCCGAGGTATGCGAGTGTGTGATGAGCACAAAAAAGGGTTGCAAATTTATTTCTTCATTTGCATATTTTAAGGAGCTCACTGGGAAATATATTTTTCGCCATCTTCGCCGTCGCCGTTGCAGACGCCTTTGTCGTCGTCTTGCTTGCTTTCCAATATTCATACGCCTTTGCCGATCCGCCCGAAAGGGTTTTGGTCTTTTCGCTGGCATCGCCTGATGAAACTTTATGAACTTTGGCTCTGCCGCCGCGAGTGAACTATAAATTTCCCGAAGCTCTGCTGATTGCCATTGTTGTTTTCCCTGCAGACGCAGCATGTAAATTGTATCTGTATCTCCTGCAATTGTGCGCAATCAGCGAAATTGTAACGCAGCTCGTTTTTCAGCCAGCCCCAATGCCGAGCTGATCCTCCGAGGCATCGTAAATTGCCGTACATTCGCCATCGGTTGGAAATGTTTTAATTAAAACCACGCTCTGCCGATACGCCGGCCATTCGATTCGGAATCGTCATCGTGTGGGAGTCGACCTTAAAAATAATATAATGAATATTTATTTCACTGGCACATCGAGATTTCTCTGTGTTTCGGCAATGAAAAACATCAACGCCCTTCTACGAGTAGTATTCCGAAGAATATCAGGAGATTTTGATATCACGCTTTTGCAATTGTAAATTAAATAGCTGCCTTCCTCTTTGTGAAGTTATGCTGCCTTAATAATAACATGGTTACACGTCTATAATTGAAGTTGCACTCAACAATTTGTGTAATTGATGATTCAATTTCGCATTCATATACACACAAAAGGTTGGATCTTAAGAATTGCATAAAGGGGGTATGTAGTTATGATAATGAAAGTGTGCAGCAGTTACAAGTCCATATTTCGTTTGCGTAACATATAAACATGTAGTTTATGCACAATTTCAAAGCAGCTGATTTCTACCCTCAATGGAAACTTAATTCCCCCTCGATTCGCTGTGCCCACGCTTTAAATTCTTTTATTCACATCCAACGAAATAAAAAACGAATCCGAATTGGAATAAAATTATGCGACAATCTGCCAGGTTGCGCCGCTTAGCGGCAAAATTGCTGGGACCCGCTCGACCATAAATCGCATTAAAATGCAGAGCAGATCCTTATTGATTCACTAATCGAATCGGCAATGGCGGGCGGGCAGCAATGGCGACACTCTGGCAAATAACTCATTTGGGGAGCGGGCCGTGCGAGGAATCGAAAGCGATTATGCAAATGGAAGCGCGAACGCCATGGCCTGGGAGGTGATTTTTGGGGGGAGAACTCAAAGGCTCCAGAAGAAGCGTTTCGAGGAGAGAGACTACGCGTCACGCGCCGCATAAATATCTGCAAAATGTGTCTAATAATAGTCGCCCAGACGGACAAGGGCGGCGATGGCGGGCCGGGGCCGGGGCCGGGCCCGTCCGGAGCATCAGCTGCCTGGGAAGGAAATGCAAAGTGGAAATGGATATCGAACGGAAAGAGAGGTGGCTGCACATTTGCGTTTTTAATTTGTCCAAGTGAATTTATTTAACACTCGTGGCAGACTCGATTCCCCTAGCCCGTTCCCATGCTGCCACTGTGTCGAGGTTTATTTATGAAGGAACACCCCGCAAAAGCGCAGCAAGGAAACAATTCGAGTTACACTTGTATTATAAATATAAGAAAAGCAACCTAAAAGATTGATTTCCAAGTTAAAATATCAATTATATTATTTTTGTTTTGGTGGAAAGCTCCGAATTAAAGTTAAACATTTTTTCCTATACATCCTGTACATTTTTCTTGCGTCTGACAATTAAATCCAGATTTCCGTTTAATTTTGTTGTTTTCCCCATTTTCCATAAATAATAAAATTACTCATCCGCATTGCAATCTGCTGATAAAAAATATTTAATTGGCTTTTTACCCGCACGGCAGCCACTGCAGTTGCAAAATCGAACTCGAATCGCATTTTTGCCACCGCGCATAAATCGCGAATGCAGCGATGCAAAAAGCCTGATAAATAATTTAATCGAAATTTTTCCAAAGCCGCCGACGATAGGTACCCGAAATGGAAACATGAAAAAATGGAAAGCACGCACTTCATTTATTTTTAATTTACAATGACGCCGCTCCGGTTCGGTGCCCAGGGCGCAAAAAGATCTAGCCGCAACCTGGCGATCCGGCCATTCCCGGAGATCTCATCTTACAACGCTCTTGCAGTTATTTTTATAACTAAATTATATACGCCCGTCCTGCCAGCCCTCGGCCACTGGCCTGCTCCAGAACATGAACCACGACCAGAACCAGGTCCGAAGCTGAAACAGAGTCAGAATCAGAATCAGATCCTGGGTCCAGCCGGGTCTCTCCTCTTTTTCCTGCTCGATTTATGGCGCACAAGGAGCGCGAAACCATAAACAGCTTTTATGGCGTTCTACTGGATTATTGCCAGCCAGCCAGCCAACCAAACAACCGGGCCAAGCCCAAGTGTCTGGGGCCAATCCCCAGATCCTTTTGATTTAGCCAGTGCCATAAATTGCGGGCCCCACATGCAATTGTTTCTCCAACTTTGGCTCATCTCTTCAATTACCAGCGTAGTCGGTCTGGACCATTTGCAAAACGTGTTGCCAATATTTGATCGTCTGAAAGCCTCTTAACTTTAGTCCTGAACTCTAGTTATGGTTGCGAAATCGAAAAGAAGTTGAGCTTGTTGATTAATAAGCGAAACTCTCGCTGAATCCTTCGTAGCGCCTTAAACTCCCAGCGAAGCAAAATAAATAAACATTTTCATCCAGCCCTAGTGGCGGCTCGGCTAACTTCCATTTCCATTAACTAAGCCCAAAACTAAAGGCGGTGCTTATGTACTGGCTAATATATGTATGAGTAAATCGATTTTTGCCTTTGTTTCTGAGCCAAAGTATTTCCTTATGTAAACGAATTTCATTTATTGGGAATGTTTTGGCGCTGGCCCGAGGCCGAGGAGCTGAGAAACATTTTTTGTGCCAAAGTTGTGGCGGGCCGGTTTGTGCGACAACATTGTTGTTTCTGTTTCTGCAGTGGCTGTTCCTTGGTGGTGCTCCACCACCCCCCTGGGGTTATTCATGACGCATAAATCTCGACGGCAACACTTTATGCGAACACACAGCCGCACCAGTGAAAAAATCACCAACCACACGCCATGCGCTCCTCGTAAATTTCGTGAGTAACTTTTTTACGAAATTAAATCTTGTTACAACAACAGCCTAAACATCATGTATACACATATTTATTTATATGTAGGTATGTTTCTTTCCTGCCTGTTTTTGCCTTTTAGTGTAATGGAGTTTTTGCGCCGCATTGGCCAACGAACAGAGAAAAAATTAATTACAATTATGGGATTTTTTAAGTATTTTTGTAAAGAAATACATTGTACTGATTTCGCAGACACTCTGGCAAACAATTGTTATGAAAATTACTGAAACTTATGATTGGTTTTAAATGTAGATCTGTTTCGGCAAGCATATTTTCTTGCGGTGCCTCCAAGGCCCCCGATTTTGGTGGCCCAAAAGTGAAGCTGGCCAAACGAGGCTCCGAGGTGGGCGTTTTTGTTGCGGTGGTGCTCTTTCAGTTCAGTTGAAGCTGGTGGTGCGTCCGCCTGTGGGTGGGGCGCTGTCTTGGGCCAACAACGCGTGTTTATTGCCCTGCAGCCGCAGGCCAAGATTTACAGGCCGAGCAGCCGGGCGGCATAAATCTGTCCACTCAGTTGTCCTGCTGCCGGCCACAAGGGATCTGGGGAGGAGTGGAGCTGCGGAATTGTGGGCGGGCTGCCGGAGATACGGGGCTGCTCTAGGAGGATCAAGTTTCGCGGGGAGAGGAGCCCAATGGATGCGGTCAGCTAATTGTTAATGCACTCGCCATTACGGCGCTGCACTGGCAGAAAAGCCACACGTATTACATGGATACGTACACACGTGTGTGTATGGAAAATGCATTTTAATTATCCGCCACATATATTTCACTTTAAGCATTTCAATGCAAATTGCCCCAGCAACTCACCACAGGGAGAGGAGAGGAGGCGGGCCAGCGTATTAAATGTAATTATTTGGCACAAATTGCGTGTTTAGGATTAATTATGATACGGGCAGGCTAATAACGCGACCCAAAGTGCTAAAAAATACATTTTCAAATTATGCGCCGTCGCTTTAAATGCACTTTGATTGGTGGTCATCGGATAGGATATCGCATTAAAGTTAATTCCACGGGTCTAAATAATGCAGTGGCCACATGTGTAAGCGGCTATGCGTGATGGGAATTTAATTTAAACCCTTATTTTATTCGGCTTAAAAGGCAGCTGACATGTCGGCTATTGAGGTTTCATTTTGGGCGCACATCGTTATCTACAAAAAATTATAAAAACAATATAGCAAACCAGCAAAGCATACCTTTTTAGCTTACCCCATATTTGTTTGCATTATGTTAGTTTATATTGGCTAAATTTCGGTGCCTCTCATGCCACCAAATTTATAGTCAATGATATTGTAATGTGGCCCAGCTGTTACCCTTTTGGTTAAACATGACACTACATAAAACAAATTTAATTACGCAAACGCTTTCATGTGCATGTTCCTGCAACGCCTGTTGGAAATTGCACACTGAATGTTATCGGAAAACAAGCAGAGGCGGTCCTCAAATATGTACATTTATGTATTTGCGGAGGGTCTAAAGGCAGCTGTGATTGAATCCAGTAAATGGGGGCGCATTTTGAAAAGGGAATCCTTGAATTCACCTCAAGGCTGAACGTTTCCCTGGCTAATTACAAAGCAGGTTGCTTCTTTTTGCACACTACAAATAAATATGATTTTCTATGACAATAGGTAATCATAATTTTTGACATGGCTAATAAAAAACGCTGGCCAAGGTCAGGGCCAAAACCGAGGCAGGTTCCTCATTAAAGACACACAAGTGCAGCTGCTAATGAGCAATCTCTTGGGCTCTGTTTCTGTGTGTATTTTTTAGGTTATACCTTTTTTAATGGCCGCCGGCGATGCTGACCTTGATGCGAATTTTTAAGCGGAAAAGGCAACCTACACACACATTTTTTATGGCACATTCCCGTTGCGTGGCGAACCGTTTTGGATTTGGTTTTTTAGCTGCAACCTTTCTGCTGGAAATTTATGATTTACGATGCCCGCCGTGTCCAAATCCGTCCAAACGCTCATATCCGTGACCCTTTTGCATGCGGTCCAGGGATCGGTGGTGTCGGGATCTTCAGGATCTTCTGTTTTCTGGGATCGGGAATCGGCGACTGCTGTTTTGTAAACACTCAGTATGAGTTCCAGTTCCCGGGTGCTTGGACGTTGCGGATCAGCTAAAAAACGCATCAGAAGCGGCGGAATGTTTTTTTACCAGCCATGCGAAATGAGTTAAAATGTGTGCAAAATATGAAAAGCCTAAACATGAGCGGCATGTGTGCCAGGTTCCTTGGGAAAGTGTTAAAAGTGTGAAGTGAAGATATCCATGTGTTATTGATATGTTTGGCAGTTTGCCTCATTGGAAAAGTGTACTCTTAACGCGGAGGTTAAACAAATGGTATGTTTTTTCGTCTTGTATAGAAAATAATCGAAAATATACAAGTAAAATAATATGTTAGAAAGTACGAACTGGAAATCGGTCATTAGAAGTTTAAACATACACTAACTGTAGTCAAAACTTCCTAGGCTCGTGGAGAAGCGCCAAAAAATCTCACGAAAGAACAGAAAACAGCTAATATAAATTTCGGAGCAAAGAAACGTTTCTTGCCCAGTTTTTTCTCAGCATTTTGAGTAATTCCGCGGAATGAGCGACAAAGCAGTCGGGCAGCCCCCTCCCACCTTGAAATAATACAGCTCCAGGTACAAAAACAACGGCAACCAGATCGGGCAGCGACAAATCTTGAGAGGGCAATAAACAACATGGTTGACAATCTTAAATCTTGCGACTTGCAGGCCATCCCACACAGATGCGCAGATACCCGCCAGATACACTCACCACAGCGCTACAGATACGGATGCGAATGAATGTCGCAGCCATTATGGAACCCCTTGTTCTCGCTGCTTGTTGTTGCTGAAGACATTTTTACTTTGTCTTTTTGCTTTTGGTTTTTTCACTTCTGATTACCTTGCGTCCGAACGACCAACACTATCGCAGTCCCCATCCCGGTTTCGGGTTCGGATTCGGTCCCGGTAGATGTTGCGGTCATTGCTATGCTGGAATGCAACAACACAAACAACAACAACTGCGGAGCGAACAGGGTTCAGGCCGCCTCAAAGGCTTGGCCCGTCCGATACGGCCCATAGGTATGGCATGGTAGGTAGAAAATGCCACGGAGCCCCTGCTCCCATTATGGCAGACAATGGACTGCGAAGGAAAAATGTTGGAATTATTATTGTGCAGCAAAAAATCCAAGGCACAAAAAAGTTGTTCTCCTACAATTGATCGCTTAGAATCTGTTCACAAAAAATACCTATCATAGATTTCAATTTAAAATCGCCAAAAGAGTGGCATTTACCACTGCATTGTCTTGAAATATTTGAAAGTTTACTAGGCCTGGAAGGTTAAACATTTTACCATAAAAACTTCTGGTGCATTCCACCGTCAGGAAATGTTAACTTGAACCGCCGCAACACTTTGGCCTTTTGGCATCGAGCCGAGTCTCTTGGCCGGTTTGTTGTTTGTCTCCTTTATGGCTTCTTCTCGAACCCTTTATCGCCATCTGCGATTGCAGTTGGATTTTTCTCCGTTTTCTGTTTCCTTCTTTTCACTCTGGGGTCACATTTTCGTGCTTTGCAGGTAAAAGCCACGAAAAGCCGAAGCCTTTTCTTCGGCAATGGCTGATGCCGTAAAAGTACCAGTATATCGGATGGCGTATGCTCAATTTTAAGCTTTATTTCGGCACCTAAGCCATCCTGTGAAACAACTTGTGAACTGCGCACTCATCTGAAAGGCCGTAAATCAATTTTGAACTGCTTAACGACACTTTAAACACTGGGAAATCAGGACGAGACATAAAGATTCAATGAGACAAGACATAAAAACGCACAGACAACAAGCTCGAACAGAAGTGTTTGGCATTTGATGTTTATTTAATTTGCCGCAATTCATAACAATTTCGTTTACGACATTTTTACTACTCGACAAATGCCGTAAACAAAACACTGCCGTCGATTTGTTAGCTGTCCGCCCTCCTCGCCCCGCGTGTCCACCGCTTTTGGCCCTCTGGCACACGCTCAGGTTTTTATGGCCCGCTCATGGACTCCGGGACCCAGCTCGCTACTCTCTCGACAATTAAACGCCATCATCGAGAGCTGATTCGAAGGCGAAAGTGCAGCGACAGACCTCCTCCCATCAGCCGCCCAGCACCCCAGCACCCCGGCGATTTATGTGCGTTTTATAGATCGTAAAAGCCGCTCTAACGGCCGGGGCAGATGATTTTACGACGTGTTGAAATGCCACCAGGACGAGCACTTGTTCCTCGGACCACAACCACGACCCCGACTCCGCCTGCGACTCCGATTTCGCTTTGGTTGGATCGCCTGGATGGGATCGGATGTGGTTCAAGTGCAGCGTCGTAAAAACTTCCTCCTTACGCCGCAGTGACTACTTGAAAGAGCCGTAAAAGGGCTATAAACAAAAGTGGCGCTCGAGAAGCCACCGCAGGCTTACGTGTCGTTATCCCTGCGAATTGTGTAGCGATTCGATTTTGATTTGATAAGGATAATTATGTCTGATCGCCATAAAAAGACAATCAAGCCGGAGAGGCGGAAGGAGCATATGCCCAGTAATTGGCTGATTTCCAGGGCGGTAATTGGGGACGGAAAATCGGTGCACAAACAGCTTTGTAATACATTTTGCTACATTTTTTAAGAGCCATCATTTTAGCACATCAAATATACAAATGACCGTGGCTTGGTATAGGTATTACCTCTACTAAAGTTTTTATTTTAGTTCTGTGAAGATAAAGCGACTGCACTTTTGCCTAATTGAAGCTAAAACTTCCCGCTAAAAGCAACAAAGAGTAAAACCCAAGATAAAGCTTATCCATATCGTGCGTGGTATCCATAATTAAACCCGATGCCAACGTGCAGATGCCCAGAAACCAGACACCAGACATCGGACATTTCAGACACATCAGACAGAGCTCCGAAGACAATGAACAGCGAACAATTGAGCTAATGACGTGACTATGGACACTCGACGCACTCGTCGGTCATTTCGCAAAGAAAATAAACAAAACGAGAAGCTCTGCTACCGGCCATCCACATTCCCATTTGGCTCACCATTTCCATTTCGGGCTCCATGTCTGGCTGCGGTTCATTGTTATCATTCGAAATGGCAACGGCCAAACTTATGCACCGAAAGTGTTGTTAAATTACGCCAAATTGCTTAATTTCAATAATGAAACGAATCGGACGAAAAGCACTCAATGAAATTATAAATTTTCGGCCCAAATGATATGCAAAGGCCAGCGCAGAGGCAGTCCGATCCGCGATCGTGACGTCTCCTCCTTTTTCCAACTTCGAATCCAATTCCCATTCCGATTATGGGTTCCGGCTGCTCCACAGTTTATACATCGAAAAAAATAATTCATTTTAAGACAATGTTTATTTTACTAACCACAACGACCGTAATCAAACAGTCTCAACTGTAAAAATGTTTATTTAAGTCAGCAAAACATTGGAGGCTTTTCATTTGAAATGAAAAAAAAATCCATTCTAAACTTTAAATTCAACAAACTTGAAAATCTTTATATTTATTAAGTTAATTGTTATAAGAATTTGTTTATGTGCATAGTACTGCGATCCCGGCCAGACGGCGGCTCAACGCTTCCAAATTTAATGGGCCCATTGAATCGGTCGTTAATGTTGCTTTTTATTTGGCCTTTATTCGGTCCGCTTTTGTTGCGGCTTCATATTCTCCTTCTGTTTTAGTCGCTTTTTGGATATTCTGGCTGCAGACTTACTCAATTGTATTATTGTTTATTTATGCGAGCTTAAGTAATGCTGCAATTCCAATTTCAAAAGATAATTTCAAATTTACTGTCAAATAATTTATTAGACGAATGCCCGTCTCTCCATCGGATTCGTTCTTGTTTTGTTTGGGGGAGCTGCTTTATCCGAAGCTTTATTGAGTTTCTTTGTTTGTTTTCTGTGCTCCGCCAGCCACAAAAATAATTCTTAGACTGTGTGTGTTTTGGAAAAGATAAAAGCAAAGCCGCAGCGAAAAGTTTTTGTAAAGTTTTCGGTATTATTTACGGTCTGGCAGTCGTGGGCGTATACGTAATATTTTATAATTCCCAAGTTGTGGGGCACAAACTAGTTGAACTGATTTGACAGGGCAGACAGTTTAGATGGCCCATTGATATGACTCGAAGGCGTCGAATGTCTACTTAATCAATTAAAACCCATTGAAGCGTTTTTTGGGGTCAGGGATTTGGAAAATAACATTTGAATAGCTCATCGGTTTTCAAGTGAAAGATTCTTGGCTTGATAACTTTTGTAAGAATATGTATCCTTTCCCATTGCCGTTAATCAAATCAATCATCAATCGCTTGCCTTGTGGTCGTTTTTCCGTCGACCAGTCCTTTCAATTTTATGTTTCGCCAATAAATGTCCCCTGTTTATCATTTTAATGTATGGATACTTTTGGCTGACGCCATCAGAGTCATCGGGCTAAGTGTACGTCCTCCCATAGACTGTGTCTACTCTGCGTGTAGTTCCTACCAGATCGGGAGACATTGCCCCGGCGGAGGCGTTCAACTTTGAGTGCTCCACGGCATGGCAATTGACGCTGGACTGGCGACGTTTGTTGTTGGTACTTTATCACGGCCGTGCATCATAATTTAGGCAGCCATTCCACCCACAAGCGCTGTCGCTGACTGTTTGCTGCCTGCGAGAATGACAAAGGTTGCAAATAATAAAATTCGTTGACATTCGTTGCGCTGACTAAGCGGCAGGCAGCAGGCGGCAGGCGGCAAGAGGCCGAGAACGTGTGCAAACTTGGCCAAGATGGCCCGGCGCGATAGTCGGCAAAACGCTGACCACGCCCACCCGCCAGCCCTTGGCCCCGAGGACCCTGCTGAAAGCCATTTCCTGTGCGACAACTTTTTGTGCTTAAACACTCGTATTAAGCATTAAGTATGAGCATATAATGGTTTTGTTTTCATTTTGCGTCCCAAAAAATGGGAACACTTTGCTCCGGCCCCATTGATTAAGTGGATCGATTGGCCGGCCACTCGGAAAGTGGCCATCAGCTCCTGGCCCAAAACACTGAAATTAGTTGGCATTTTAACACGAACACCTGACACTCGAGTCCGGCCAAAGCAGCAGCTTCCTTTCGAGCGGAGCAACACAGCCAGCTGGGTGGCGAGGGGCCTAGTTTCTCCTTAGTTAAATGGATTATATTACAATCAGAGGGGTGTGCAGTTTGGGGAAAGGAGTACGTGGTCCACCATTATCGATGGTGCATGACAACGCAATAACAACATATCACACTGGGAAAATTATATTTGAAGTTACAGTTTGAAATAAACTTTATGCAAGAATGAATGATAATTCAAGAATGAATCCGGTCGAGACCAGATAGGCGATAATTTATTAGCAATATTATAAAAAATACTCCTCTATTGTTTGCAGTGCATCAATGGGTTATTGATCGATAATTCCATTTAAGCAAATGTTCGCGCTGAGCACCAGAATTGTCCAAATTATATGTGTGTGCGGCCAACGCTGTGGAGTATGTATTAAAAAAAATGCCCAAGTTTCCACAAAAAAAAACCCGATTGCAACTCTTTTTATCCGAAACTCTGGTAATAACACACCAGAAACCGCAGGATTCAAGAACTGGGGAGGCACCGAATGCGTTTGTCGCTGGTGGATACCGCCAACTCGTCAGAACCCCGAGCTACCCAACCCAATCGCCAGCCACGTTCACGTCCCGAGCAGATCCTCGTCCCCGTGCACATGCACATCCAGAAGATGTATTTTCACTTAAACGTTTTACTCTTGGAATAATGGCTTTAATGACTTTAATGGCGTTCGGATAATTTGGCCGCCGGGCAGCTGCCCGAGCTCCATGCCACACCGTCCATCTCCATCTCCATCGGCACCGCCATCCGAGTGGGCTCTTTCATAATTGACGAAAGTAGATGCCCGGCGGTGAGATGCACATGAAACTTCCACGTCCATATCCACATCCAGGATGCTCGCGCGAAATGTATATAATTTGTAATTGTTGTTTCTCTTTAAAATGCACTCGACTGTGGATCGAGTAATTGCAATGAGCAGTTGCAAAGTGATGCAAAATGAAATGAATGCAATTACGTCGAGTTTTCTCCTCGAGTACCTGCAATTTTTGAATGACAAATAATTTGATAACTGTAGTTATCTTCTAAAACGTATGAATATTTGACGATGATTTTATGAAAATTATAACAATTTCAGCGTGGCTAAATACCGAACATTAAAAAATTCCAACCTTAATATGCATATACAAAATTGACGAGTATTAGATTTTACGTCCGTTATTTTAACAATCAATTAACTGAAATTAGCAAGCAAATTAATCAAAAGACTGCACAGAAATTGCAATTTCGTTTTTTTAAAGGTTTTTTATAATATATACGAGACAACATACCTTAGCAAAAAAGGCTTTTGTCAATTGTTGCACAGGTACGCGTCACTCGCACGGCGTGATTGACCTTGAAGCTACAAAAATGGCAATGGGTAAAAAATGACATAAAGTCAGGTATGTTCAAAAAATACACGAGAGAAAGGAACGAAAAACGTCGTCACACGGTGACACAAATCAAAAGGTGCACCATAAAAAATGGCATTGAGAAAACAGATAATTAAGCAACGCAGGAAGATGAGAGGGGGTGGACGAACTGGTGGCAAGTGGAAAACGATATGTACGAACAGAGAAAGGAGGATGGGGTGGTGAGTGGGGGAGGGGTAGAAAGGCTGCTGTCGAATGACAAGTCGCACATTTTCAAAGAAATTACCAAAAAAAAATGGGAAAGACAAGAAAGAAAACATTGGAAAATGCACATAAATTTACACAGACACATTCATAAGCGGATGGGAATAGCGGAGTATCTGTGCCTGAAGTGGTGGAAAAGGAGAGAAAAATGCAGCTGCCGGGGAATGAAGAAGCGTTGATGGACAGCAGAAGAAATGGGAAAGGGAAAAGTTCCAAAATTAGTCAAACCAAGCGAGTCAATTAAAACGAATGGTATACCCGGCAGACAAAAATTTATCGGTTCGCTTATGGCGAAGCTGCTACTTAAAAACGCATTTTCCCGCAGGAAATATCTTAATGTTTGTTTACGAAAAACATTCTGAACTGTCGCAGTGCAGAATTTATAATCAACCCACGGCGAACGTCCCATGCGGCTTTTTAATTAAAATTCCGAATGCATCGGCAGTCGAAAAAATGCTTTTATTATTTTAATTACCCATTTCGGGCTCAGATGGCCCCACGGCACTCAATATTAATTTCATAAAAATAACTTTGCTCTACCGCCCTTTCTGTTGTTTTTTCTGCTGCCACTTCTTTCCATTATTGTCTCTTCCAAACGTGTCTTTTGTTTGTTGCCCCGCCAGATGGGTCTTAAAAAAACCCAAACTCCAAATAAGACGACGATTTCAAAGTGTTTTCTCCACAAAAATAACGAAAAGAAGAACTCCCAAAACGCGGCAAACATTCAGGGAATAGATACGCATTTGTTCAACGTTCGATAAACATTTATTGGGCAATCCAATCACGGAACTCACGTCCTCGGGCCGTGACAGTTTCGTTAAAATGCTTTTTCTTTATCTGACTTATTTTTTTGCTTTCAGCTGGCTTTTCGAATTCCACAAGAATTATGTTCGCTTTATGAGAAAGAAATAAATAAACCATTTTTGTATGCGTTTGGTTTAGCAGAGGACTCAAATGAAATCGAAACTTAATTCAGATAAATATTGTGGTTTATCAATAAGATGAAAAAACCATATATTAAATTATCAATTCCTGCCGACAGTGATAGGTGTCCACAATTTCTCAAGTTCTTTTTTTAGCGCTGTTAATATGGCATAAATCCCAAGAGTTGCCGGTTATCAAATGGGAACTTAACCAAAATGGTCCCCTGAGATTCAAAATATAAATTGCATTTCCAGCCTTTATACAATATCAAGTATACGCAACAAAATGGTTTAAAAAACGATAGAGGTTCCAATGAAATTAAATTTGAAAGCTTGGTTTTAGTTTTTTTTCACATAAAGTAATATTTTTTATTAATTTGAAATATATTTTAAGGTAAATTATCAACTAGCCTCAGAGTAAATTTCCAAATTTACTATTTAACGATAATAATATTCGAAAATAAAATGTAGTTCGACTACTGATTGGCTTCCACTCAATTTCCATTTGGTTATCGATAGATCCATTATTGGACAACCCCATTATATTCATTTGCCTGCTCCATTTCCTCTTCGCTTCATGATATGTGAGCGGGGTCAAAGTCAAGGCTGAGTCAGAGAAGAAGCAGACAAAGGCATAAGCATCAAAGCGGTGATTAGGCGCATAATCTTCGGGGCAATTTGTCACCGCAAGGCAGCCACGCCGTCGCAGGGCCACTAAAAATCATTTAAGGCGAAATAAAAATATTTTTTACGACCTTTTTATAGTTGTTGCAACAATCTAATAACAATCCAAATAATTATCCAAACAAACAATTTCAGCGCCGCCAAAGCGACGGCAAATGTCAAAGAACGAGCTCGCCAGCGAGAAGAAGAAGCGCACTCCGGCTTTGCCGCAGTCACTGACAGTTGCGTCGCTGCTGCTGCCGTTTCTGCTGCGCCGACGGACGCCGAAAATGAGCCATAAAACGGGGGGAGCCATAAAACCCCAGTGCGAAATGCTACTGCGCTGGGCCGATAGGCCACGCCCCCTTCGCATCGGCAACGACAGCGCACACGGAAGCCATAACGGCGAAGGCAAATTGCCGATAACTCAAAAGCAAATGGGAGCCAGAGCGAGATGGCGGCCGGGCAGGTCGCCGTTGGCCAAAGCGAGATGCAGCCAGCGTGAGAGAGCGAGAGAGGGAGAGCGCGCGCACAATAATGGCTGCGCACGAGAGAGCCTTGCGCCTGGCAGGGCGAGCGAGACGGGGCATGCCCGAATGTGGCTCCCTCTCGCTTCCGCGGCCACGTGTCGCTCTCGCATTAAAACAAGTAAATCGCTGGCCGTTGAGCATAATCGAATCGATACGCAACTCGTGAGAATTGCTTTTCTCACGCTCTCCGCTGCCGGCAGCCACTGCCTTTGCCTCAGCCGGCGTCGTTGCGTCGCCATAACTGTCGTCGTTTATGGCCGTTAAGTGCGACTGAGATGGCCTCATAATCGTTTGCTGAATGTGGCTCAATTGTCTCACCGCCGGCGCTCGTTTCGTTCTCTCTTTTTCGGCGGAGCTCTCTTTCGCTTCTGCTCGGTGTTTGCCCGTGTTTGCTGACCTGCCGATGTTTGCCCGCATTAATTAGTATTGATTTAATTGCCCAGTGGCCACTTGACCGCCCGGAAAATCAGCCTGCAGGCGGCCTCTCTTCGGGGCTTTCTCTCATTCCCTCCCCCATGCCGCGTTCGCGCTTTTTTCTTCTTATTTTTTCCATTTTTTTTGGCGCCGTCCAGAAAGAGAGCGGAAGAAAAAGCGCGCGCATCTTGGAATCCTCGCACGGCTGCCAGAATGGGACATAAAATGTGCCAGGCAGTTAAAATGTAGATTTAAGTAAGTGGAAACGAGATCGTTCCGTTGGCGCATAAAAATAAAAATCATTGTGCTCGGGCACTGATTGAAATAAGCTGCCAGAGAGAGAGACAGAGAGCGCGCGCCGGCAACAGGCGGCGAAGTGGAAAACTCATTTTCCGCGCTCGCTCTTTCCACTCGCCTTTCCTTTGAGTGGAAAAGCGAGCGGCGGTGGCGAAGTGAACATGTTGCGAGTGCTTTTCTATATCAATCAGAAATCACCTTAAACTTGTTCTCCCCCTCCCAGTCGCACGCCCTCTTCCGTTCTCTATTCATCGCTTCTTGTTGCTCGCCGCTCTTTAAGATTCTTTTCATTTTCGTTTTATGGTTTTTATGCGGGTCTTTATGACTTTTATGGGGTTTAGTGCGTGCCAAAAACGAAACGAAAAAAAACGAGAAGCCCACACCACCGCAGCAACTTTTAATTGAATAATGCGGCGACGGCTGTTCCAGTTGTTTTTATATTTTGTTATGGCTCAAAGGCGTCGGTCGGCGACGGTAATTAGCCAGAGATAAACATTTAATTGGCAAATTTAAAATTGGAAGCCGCCACAAAGTCCACTCAAACTTCCCCATTTTCCTTGGCCATATGCATTCTAATTGGGTCGAAGAACTGAACTCAAATGCGGGATTGTTCATCTTGGGAAAGCATCCCGAAATTGGGGTTGAAAACACGTAACATGTACGGATTGTTCACAAAAACTGTTTGAGATATTCACTGAATTTCCCCCCAATATATGAATTTTTTAATTATTTCAATTATGAAATATTTATTATGCACTTAAATGCAGCTTACTTTGGGTTTTTGACCCACATGCACGATAAGAAACCCCGACGAAAGCCCTCGAAATTGTAATTGCTTTCACGAGCCCTGCCGCGGAAAAGACGAATTGATAAATTATAAAAAAGAAACTTAATAATATAAATAAGACGGACTGCAACCTGTCGCAACTCTGCCGGGTAATTGGCGGACGCGAGGCACTGGGCCGAGTTAATTGCAGTTTTTAATATCCTGAAACCCCGTCTGCAGGGAGCTGTGATGTAGAAGTGAGTGTAAACACGACATGAAACGCAGCACGGTCGTCTACTTGCCACTTGGCGGCCACCTCGAAGTGCCCGAGATGGAAGGGACCCCCTGCTGCACTCTACTCCTTTCGGCTTGCCCTGCAACGAGCGGTATTTATGGCTCTGGCTATGGGCTTGTGTAATTGCCACGCAATGCTGCATCCGCATCCGCACACAATTTTCAATTTACAAAATTAAAAAAAAAAAAGGAAAGGAAAAATATTGCAGATGGAAAGGGGAGAGGGGAGGAAAAACAAACAAAGTGACTGTGCCTTTTGGCACGGCACGTCCTTTGAATGGACACATGTGGATCGCCGGCCTGGAATGTCCTTTTAATGGACTTTGCACACTCACAGCGCGCCGCATCCTTTCGCCCTGTGTTCCGCGCTGTTTGATTGCTGTGAATTGCTTGCTGCATGATTTTTATCCTTGCATCCTTTTGTTTCATCGGCGCAGATGTCGTATATTTTCCACACTCCTCCTCCTGGCAATTATGGCTTGTAAAAAGCCACTGGACAACAGCTGACCAGCTGGTGGGCCCTTCAGAAAAAAACAAAAAACTGCAGCAAAGAAACGTCACTAGGTTTTTCTTGCTAAATAGAATGTAAAAATGGAAACCGCTTTTCCATTTGACGGATGATAGCTCTCCTGATTTAAAAGTGCTCTTAGAAAGCAGAAGAGCCTTATGCTTCAAGTTCAAGAGGTTATAGTTATAAATGACTCTGGAGGACTGGTCGCAGGCCCCCGCTTGGGGATCCATTGGTCCACAGATGCGCTGGCGGCGTCAAAAGCGACGCTGAATTTATTACTGGGGGGGCTTTATTTATGCGCTTATCGCGTTGCCAGTGCCGGCCTTAGCACGTTGTCAAGTGTTTATCTTGGCCTCGGTCCCGGACCCGTAGTCCCAGCCCCGAAAACACAAGCCCGGCAAAGGCCAATCCAACACCAACATCCATAAGCCAAACCAGATCCCGGACCAGACCGAAATGAAATACCAAAAAGCTTAAAATTGAATTTATGACTGCACCTAAATCATGCGTCGAAAAAACCACACACAACTTACGAATATGCGAGTGTTTCGGGCCTGAGTGTGTGTTTGAATGAGCGCCTGTCGCATGATTTAGTGCCGCCGAGTCGCAGTCGAGAAATTTAAATAATAAATATTCCATAGTTACACAAACGCACAAAGCGAGAAAATGGAGGCCCTAATCCCCACCTCGGTCCCCAGACCAACTCGAATCCAATTTCAATTCCGAAATCAAAGCAATTCGTAAAATATTCAAAGCGGGCGCGACTAAATCAAAACCTTGTCGAAATAAAACGTTTGAAAATTGAATTTCGCTCTCGAGCCGGCTCGGCTACGGCAAAATTGAAAAGCATTTGTAACGGAAATGAAAATCGGTCGCTCGAGGGGGAGGAAGCCAACAACTCGACTCACTCTGGGCCTGAATTTAAATTAAGAAATTTATCTTTTCAATGGCTTTTGTGTGCGAGCGTGTGTGCGAGTGTGCCTTTGTTGCCACGCCCTCGTGCTTGTTGTTCCCGAAATGTAATTTTTTCGAACATCTCCCACCTTTTTGGGGGCCATAAAAATAAATGAATTCGGTTTCTTTGTTTTGGCAAGCGTTTTCGCTTCGTTCTAAGATTGCCATCGACAGAAACTTGATATTCAATGTATATTTTTTTTTGCTTTATTTATTTGTTTGTTTAAATAAATTTTAAAAGCGATTTGTTCCGAAAACGAGTCTCATGAAGTTATTAAAATTAGCCAATGAGATATATAGTATTTAAACGCGGCATTTTGCACCTTTTCATTTGGGATGCTTCTATCGATTTGTAGTCACCGATGAGAGCAACGATTTCGAGCGGTTTGAAATGGCTTTTACGGCCGGCTTCATGGCTAATAAAAATTTGCATTGCTGGCCGCAAATATTCGAAACCAGATCGACTTTGGCCAAGACCTCGGCTTCCATAAATTAGCAAATCCAACTGCCACACAATTTGCATACGAAATTACGTTTCTCAAAGATAAATACCTTAAATTGGTTGTTATTTAGAAGCCCATACCATAAATCCCAAAAGCAAATAATGCCATTTGTCAATGGGATTACGGATTCGGGGCTGCAATATTTTCACAGTTTTTATTGTCTTTGTCGCATCGCAAATGAGACAATTCGATAATTTGTCGATAAAAATAATGAAATCATGCGTTAATGCCCAAGCCGCTTTGGAATTTGTGGGAACAGGAATACCTTTCAATATAAATGGCTAATATTTCGAACTAAAATGCGATTAGCTAACTCATTCCCAAGCCAATTAAACACTTTTCATTTAATTTTCAATTACAGGCCACTCACACTGCAAACAAGTTGTCCTGCTGCCCGATTTCCACCCCAGGATTCACCCATCGCCCTTCTGCAGGACCTTTTCTCGCAATTAAACATTCCGAACGCGTTGCCGAGGTGAGTCCACAATGTTCATGTATTTTATGTACGTTGTATATTATTTATGCCTCTGGTTTCGAGTTTCGGAGTGCAAGTCTGTAATCAAAAGTGGGACTCGGATGCAATGTGCGATATGCCTGACGACATGGGAAGTCGGGAAGTGTGTCAGTGGAGCCACTTTGAAAGGGTAGCGACGAATATTTGGGCCACTCGGACACAGCCCCCGGGCCAATTTGTGAAATTTGTGCCATGTGTGTGCGACGTGTCCCTTTGCCGCTCGAGTGGCACAAATGAAAGGGCCAAAACAAAGAGGAAAAAACCAGATACAGATACGGTTCCAGATGTAGGTGAAGAGCTGACCGCTGGCCAATGACCGGACCCCGCTCCTGGTACGGAGGCCTGGAATCCGGCTGGAGCAGCTCATTTGCATTTTCAGGAGCAGAGACAGGGAAAGTGTTTCACCCTGAAAAACCCTGAAATTGCCACTTGGTTCTCGTACATCTTTTCCCCTCGCTTCACTTCGCACGACCAGTTTGTTTTTCAAATTTTAGTCACCAGTTGGTGTGTGTTGGTTTTTTCTAATTAACGAAGGAATTTCCCATTTGGTTAGTGCTTTTTTTGGGCGTAATTTATAGTTCTCGACGCCGCCATTTGCTGTGCGCCCGACCTTTTGACCTCTTCGCATTTCGGTGGAGCTGAAAGTTGCGTCTATTGGTGGATGAATTATGCCCGAGCAGCGATAGCCATCTAATTATTTGAGTTATGGCCCCGGCATAATGCCCAGTATCTCACTTTCGGATAAGCGTTTCCCGCATAATCCCGCCTCTGGGTTCAAGCCGAGTCCAACTGGGCCCACACACAGATAGCAAAACAGTGCGGCCGAAAGCTGGCAATTTATGAGCTCACATTTTGCATAGTTTCAAATGGCACAGAGCTTGGACACAATTCATTTTCCCGGGCCACAAATCTCTAGTTTTGCATTCGGCGGCAATGAATCATGGAATGCAGCCGCGGGGAAAAAAGTGCCAAGCAGCGGAAAAGTCTAAACTGGCACAATGGTTATCATTGGGGAAAAAGCATTTATTTATTTCGTCGATATCTTCAATCACACATCTAAAGTTTATGAAAAAGAAAAACCAGAAACACATGCAAGTTTTTATAAAAACAAGCAATCCCTTAGGCACAAAACTGTGCAACCAAAAATTAAGTTTTTATTTATTCATATAAAAAGGGTCCATCGGAAAGTTGTGAGAAAGTTGTAGGGATTGATTGCTAAACATCATAACATATTTATGAAACAGAAATGAATTTCTAAATGCATATAGTACGATTTCGCGCGAAAAAGATTCCACTGTGGCTCGTGGGTTAACCCGTTAAATGCATTGCCTCCTGCTGACCCTCGAGCAAATCCCAGTTTCGGGTTGCCGTTGAATGGCATCGGAATTTATGCACATTTTATTGACCAACACGGAGAGAAAAGACCGGATCCCGGAGCCCAGAGCCGAGTGGAGTTCAGTTGAGTTGAGAGTTGTTGGCCCAACAACATGTCCGAAAGTGTTTTATGGCCTCTGTGGGCGCTCGAGTGGCCATTTTGGGTTGATCCAGAGGGATCTCGGAGGGAGCAGCACACATCCAGGGCACAGACATTGCATGCATATGGCAGTGCACTCCCATATGCACTCTGCGGACTTGTCCGACAAGCACTTCTGGCTCGGAGGAGGCGCGGGACCCTGAATACAGATGAGCTGGGGCCAGATGAGTGCCGTACTAAATACTAAACACTCTCCAGTATTTGCAACTCTGCCGGCTCTGATTTATGGCAACTGGAATAAGAAAATAAAGTTTGAGGGCTTTAAGCTAAGCCGAGCCATCGGCGGAATTAGTGAAAGTCAACGACCGGCGACAAGGCGGTCCAAAGTCAAAAAGTCAATTACACGGATACCTAAAAATACATCGGCGGGGCGGAGTGGAAATCTCGTTAAAAGCCAATAACAGACGCCATTAAATGTGCATGAAAATTAAATGAAAACGGCTTGATGAGGCTGCCTGCGGGAGGAGAACGGCCACGCGACCACTTGAACTTGAGCGGGAATATCAGAATATCAATTCTGTGTTGTGTGCGCTTCGTAATTCGAACTGACCTCGGACCTCACTGGGCCCGGCCGCCAGGAGGGCAAGTTCAATGGCATTCGAGGAGCGTGGGGCCTTTGAGGGGTATTTATGGGGGGTGGGGATCAAGGGCCTCAGCGAGATAAGAAAATTCCGATAAGTCGAATTTATTCGATGCCACTGCCATCTGTTACGATGCGAGAGGAAACCCACACTTAATTAATCAACGCAATATGCGTGTATGGTAAACTAATTATAAATGGGAAATGCTATTATCATTTATGCAGGGTTAATTTAAAACAGGATTGCCTATACGGGATAAATAAAAAGTATCTACTTTACTTGGGAAAACATTTGGTAACTGGCAGCTACTTATATTCCAGATATACCAAATTTATTCAATGAGAAGAAAACACCTAGGGCAGCACTGATAATCAGTGTATCTGGTGAAATGTTCAGGGGAAAGAAAAGCTCAAATCTAAATTTTGTCAATCTAGATGCCCAAGCTGTTATAGCAACCAAAGTGTCAATTCCCATTTGTTTATTAAGAAGTTGGAGGCCACACCGAGAGGTTCACTTTCTCTCTCTCTCTGTCAAAACAATAATCCCAAAACCACACTTTTACACAAAATTCACAAGATACTCGCTGCTCAATATGAACCGTGTTTTGGAGGAAATTATCCACAGGAACGCACCGGTGGTGGACAGAATCACAGCTGAGCACACCTCCGGTTACGTGGTGTCCGACAACATAGCCAACGCCGTGGCCGAAACGTCTTTTGACAACACCAGTGCTCAGGCGATAATAAAGCACCTGCACGGAGTCATGGTGGCCACCTGCCAGAGTGTGGTCAGGGATCTGGAGCCGACAAACAAGCTCTGCTTCCTGCGTTTGGCCACCCGCAAGTTCGAGTACCTGGTTGCACCCGAAGAGTACTTCACCATCACAGTGGTTCAATGATCGGATACAAGAACCAGGGACTTTTGGAAGTTAGGATTGTTGCAATAAATACAAGGTGATTGCTGCGGAGTGATCGAGATTGCCTAAAGCTTTTAGGAGGTACCTCCCAAGAGTGTACAGCATTGTCAACATTGCGGCGTTGTTTCCTAAAATATTTAGGCAATTTGGATTACAAGTCGTGAAAAAAATTAAAACTCTGGATAATTGCTGCCTCGGCAAGGGGGAAGCTGTCTCATTGAAGCCTCAATAACACTAAGAACAAGAATCGAACGACGGCTTACAATTACGTATTAAATAAACAACGAAAACTAAAAAAATGTTTTTCATAATTTGGGGTTGGTGAGTTAAACTAGAATCTGGTCGTATTTATGGAATATCTGCTGAGTTCTGGCAGACGGGGAACATATTAGTTGCCCGTACCTTCATTATTTATTGTCCTTTCTGTATAAAACTCGGCACATGGCTAGATATTATAATTTTTAGTTCTAAACGAGATTTAACATATATATGTTGCTCTAACCATTTCTGAGATATAGACAAATAGGCATAAGAAAATATAGAGCTTTGAATATTTCAGAGACGGAAGGGGTCTTGGCTAAAATTCAATATAAACATATAATTCAAACCAAATGACATACTTTTCTTCATAGTTTTATTTGTTAATGTTCTATGTCGGTAAAGAACTAAAAAACAGTTCGTTTGTAATTCGAGTTTTACCAATCCATATACCATTGCAGTAAATTTCAACCAAAATGTCAAGCTCGACAACCCCCAGTCCCAATTGTTCAGTGTAGTGCTGTAGCTCACACCGAGAGGTCAACATTCTCTCACACACAAAATAAATACAAATAATTCCCCAGTTACACTTTTTACACAAAATAATTCCAATACACTTTAACCATGTTTTTGAGAAATTGATCCTCAGGGACGCACAGGCTGTGGAGAGGATCGCAGCCGAGTTGGAGTACCTGTTGGACGACGCCGTGTCCGAAATGTTTTCGACATTGGACCCTGAAGCGCCATATTGACCAAGAAGTTCTTGCCACCTGCAAGTTCTAAGGACTACTATCGTGTCTAAGGACTACTATCTACCGCTATCACTATCCCCATTGAGGGCATTCAATAACCTGGAAGAGCCAGAAGCACTCTTGCAAACGAATTCTGCGTTTCTGCTACACAAATCTTGGATGTGAGGATTGTTGGATTTCAGGACCCGCCCCTGGATTTCATGGAATTCCGTGTTTTTGTTCCATCTATACTCGTACGCCAGTCGTTTTATTTGTACGAGCACACCATGCCACTTCCTACCGGGAATCAATCCCAGATCAAGTGACTCCTATATTTGGATTTGGATTATTGCAGCGTCGTCAATTAGGATGTTTCTTAAATCGTTTATACCCTTTTAATATGAGTTTGTTGTTAACTAGAGCATAATAAAAAAAATAAAAAAAAGTTTATCTGGTCTTGTAGTTGCTTCCAATTGTAATTTTAAAACAAGTTGGTTAAGCTTCGGAAAACATAAGAAAACCATATGTTTCCAATTTAAATTTTTTATGTATTTTTTCAAAAATGTAACATGGGTTAAATGTTTGCAAAATACCTTTGCCGTAAAATTCATATAATATGTCAAGCTCTGACATAACACTGCCCCAAAAGTTCAGTAAGACACTGAAGGCGACACATACAGGTTCACTTTCTCAGACTAAAAACAAGTAGGAACGCTGTAGTCGAGATTTCTCGACAACGAGATACCATGTACCTCTTTTCTTTATCAACCATTTTTATGTTTTTTTTTTAAATAATTCAACAAATTTTCTTTTGTTGACGTCCAAACAAACAGCTGGTGCACACATACATGCAGTTTTGTACGTATTGTGCATACATACACACACTACTGTATGAATACACGTGCGAACGAATTGAAGTCAAAGAAGAGACGGATGACGTCACCCCAGCATGTGCCGCATGCCATTGCCCAGGGAAGGGGTGAGCTAAAGTTTAATTGGTCATATCTTCTATATTTATTGTCCGATCCGTACATAATTTTGAATGTACATTTTTGATGATCAGGGGACTTAGCAGACTAATAATTATGCCCCGAGCTCTTACCATTTCGAAGATATCGATTTTTTGAAAGCGAAAAGGGGCGTGGCAAAAATCCAAGAATGACAATATGTGTATAATTGTTAAACGGACATAATGCAAAAAGAAATAGGTCGCTAGCTCTTATTTTGTGCAAGCTATGAGAAAATGTGTCGAAGAAATTACAGTTTTATGCAAATCGCGAAGGCGGAAAGGGGCATGTCAAAAAATTTAAATAAACTTGCAATGCCTGCAATAATAACACAACAAAAGCAAAAAGAATTACATCTCTGGCTCTTACCATCTCCGAGAACGAGGTGTTCATACAAAGAGACAGACAGACGGAAGGACGTACAGACGGACATGGCTATATCGACTCGGCTGTTGATGCTGATCAAGAATATATATACTTTATGGGGTTGGAGATGTCTCCTTCTGCCTGTTACATACATTTTCACAAAGTTAATATACTATTTGTACCTTAAGGTACATGGTATAACAATATCCCAAAAATAAACTAAAACTTTTAACAATTTGCACGACTCCCTCGGCTTAACACTAATCGCAGTTTTGGGAAAGTGATTCTGGTAATGGAATTGTGTGCTAGGCTAATTAAGAGTCAACTACGTGGCCACATTGAGAGTTCAGGCGTCTTTCAAGAGGACATTTTAAAGCACTGGAACTGGACCTGAATTTCGACACCAGGCTCTCACGATGCTATCGACCACTCATCACTTATTGGCTCATGTGCCTGAGGACTACTTAGCATCACATTACCCCAGTCAGTGGATACGTAAAGATTAAGGTGGAAGACGAACATAGTGGGTCGGTGACACAATTCTTTGTTGGAACTATGGATTTTTGGGGAGAGAGTTTATAAGACCTTTGCTACGAAATGCCCGTAGCTGCCTAAACCTTTTAGGAGGGACTGACTAGGAGTGTTCAGTGCTGTCAACGTTGGGATGTCGCTTTCGTTGGCCTCATCATGAGTGGAGTTATATCATGTAATCTTTATAAAAACACTACACAAATCGGCAAATGATTAACACTTTTGTACAATAGTTCTTTGCAAATTTCAGAGGTGGAAGGGGACGTGGATAAAATTCAATATTCTGCATATATACTTAACGCTCCTAAAACAAAAAGAATTATGTCTCTAGTTCCCACCATTTTGGAGCTTTTGTCAAATATTTGGAAGAATATACAGTTTTATGCAAATCGGGAAGCCGGTAAGAGGCGTGGCAAAAATGTAAAATAAAAATATAATTCAAGCCAAATGACATACTTTTCTTCATAGTTTTATTTGTTAATGTTCTATGTCGGTAAAGAACTTAAAAACAGTTCGTTTGTAATTCGAGTTTTACCAATCCATATACCTTTGCAGTAAATTTCAACCAAAATGTCAGGCTCGACAACCCCCAGTCCCAATTGTTCAGTGTAGTGCTGTAGCTCACACCGAGAGGTCAACATTCTCTCACACACAAAATAAATACAAATAATTCCCCAGTTACACTTTTTACACAAAATAATTCCAATACACTTTAACCATGTTTTCGAGAAATTGATCCTCAGGGACGCACAGGCTTTGGAAAGGATCGCAGCCGAGTTGGAGTACCTGTTGGACGACGCCGTGTCCGAAATGTTTTCGACATTGGACCCTGAAGCGCCATATTGACCAAGAAGTTCTTGCCACCTGCAAGTTCTAAGGACTACTATCGTGTCTAAGGACTACTATCTACCACTATCACTATCCCCATTGAGGGCATTCAATAACCTGGAAGAGCCAGAAGCACTCTTGCAAACGAATTCTGCGTTTCTGCTACACAAATCTTGGATGTGAGGATTGTTGGATTTCAGGACCCGCCCCTGGATTTCATGGAATTCCGTGTTTTTGTTCCATCTATACTCGTACGCCAGTCGTTTTATTTGTACGAGCACACCATGTCACTTCCTACCGGGAATCAATCCCAGATCAAGTGACTCCTATATTTGGATTTGGATTATTGCAGCGTCGTCAATTAGGATGTTTCTTAAATCGTTTATACCCTTTTAATATGAGTTTGTTGTTAACTAGAGCATAATAAAAAAGAAAAAAAAAATTGTATTTATTATTTCTGGTTTTGCACAGAAAATCATATGCGCTGAGTCCGTCCTTGTAGTTCCTAACCCATTTTAAAACAAGTTGGTTTAGCTTCGGAAAACAAGAGAACCATATTTTCCAATAATTTAACAGGGGTTTAATGTTTGTTTAATAACTTCGATATCCAAAATTTGTATAGCAAAATACCTTTGCCGGAAAATTCAAATAATATGTCATGCTCTGACATAACACTGCCCAATAGTTCAGTAAGACACAGAAGGCGATACAAACAGGGTCACTTTCTCAAACTCAAAAAAATATAACAAAAATAAACTTAAGCCTAGAACAATTCACAAGACACTCTCCGCTCAACACCAATCGCGGTTTTGGGAAAGTGAACCTGGTAGTGGAATTGTGTGCTAGGCTAATTAACTACATGGCCACATTGGGAGATCAGGCGTTGTTCAACAGGACATTGAAAGGCACTGGAACTGGACCTGGATTTGGACCCCAGGCTCTGACGATGCTATCGACCACTCATCACTCATTCGCTCATGTGCCTGAGGACTACTCAGCACCACATTTCCTCAGTCAGTGGATACGCAAAGATTAAGGTGGAAGACGAACATAATGGGTCGGTGACACAATTCTTCATTGGAACTATGGATTTTTGGGGAGAGAGTTTATAAGACCTTTGCTACGAAACGCCCGTGGCTGCCTAAACCTTTTAGGAGGGACTGACTAGGAGTGTTCAGTGCTGTCAACGTTGGGATGTCGTTTCCGTTGGCCTCATCATGAGTTCAGATATATCATGTAATCTTTATAAAAACACTACACAAGTCGGCAAATGATTAACACTTTTCTACAAAATAAACAAGAAAAACGTAAAACAATGTGTTTTATCTTATTTGGGAGCTTGTCGCAAAAGAACGTAGTTTTGCTTTTTTTTCTTAGGACGTGCGGATTGTTGGTGATCTTTGCAAAGAACAACCTCTGCCGTGTAAAACTTTTAGGAGGGACACCCAAGGATTGTGCAGCATTGCCAACTTTGGGATGTTACTTCCTAAAATCAGNGAGGACTACTCAGCACCACATTTCCTCAGTCAGTGGATACGCAAAGATTAAGGTGGAAGACGAACATAATGGGTCGGTGACACAATTCTTCATTGGAACTATGGATTTTTGGGGAGAGAGTTTATAAGACCTTTGCTACGAAACGCCCGTGGCTGCCTAAACCTTTTAGGAGGGACTGACTAGGAGTGTTCAGTGCTGTCAACGTTGGGATGTCGTTTCCGTTGGCCTCATCATGAGTTAAGATATATCATGTAATCTTTATAAAAACACTACACACGTCGGCAAATGATTAACACTTTTCTACAAAATAAACAAGAAAAACGTAAAACAATGAGTTTTATCTTATTTTGGAGCTTGTTGCAAACGAACGCAGTTTTGCTTATACACAAATCTTCTTAGGACGTGCGGATTGTTGGTGAAAGTGTTCAAAGATCTTTGCAAAGAACAACCTCTGCCGTGTAAAACTTTTAGGAGGGACACCCAAGGAGTGTGCAGCATTGCCAACTTTGGGATGTTACTTCCTAAAATCAGTTTGGATTCCCAAAGATTTTACATAAATAAATAACTTTGCAAATGAATACTTATACATATCCTAAATGCAGGGAATTTGTGGAGAATATATTTTTCTACCGTCACTATCCTCTGCTCACATCAAAGCAGAACCCTTTTGAAAATCAAAAAGTTCAGGAGGAATGCTTAAATCAACAGCACTGCCCGAAAATCCTTTATAATACCCCGGTGACGCTCTGATCTCGATTATTTACGACATGGCTTCATCGGGCCGGGAATCTATTCGTATCTGTGAGAATGCGGCTTTCTAATGCGATAATTCAAAAGATTTACTTCTGTCAACATGACCATTTTGTAGCCGGGCCCAGTTCATTGGATTTTCGGGGTGGAAATGTGGCCTTTGGCCCTTTTGATTTTACTTATTTTCGTTTTTTTTCGCCGCTTCCATCTTGCGTGTCCTCTCTCCCATTCACAATGGATGCTGCCTGCTATTTTAATTTAAAATGGCAGGACTCGTAACTCATTTTTACGACGCACCCTCCGGGCAGATGAATGTATCTGTGTGAGTGCGCGAGTATGTTGTCCTATTTTTACGGAGAGCCTTGCAGGGGTTGCAACAATAACTTATCTGGCCTTTTTACCCGACTTCAACCCGGGCCCATAATCACCGAGATGCGCTCCTGGGGTGCGCTTTGTGATGCTCGGGGCTCGGAGCTATCTTTAAGCAGTTTCCCATTGTCTGGCATCGTTTTGTGGTGCTGGGTAAATATGAAAATATAAAAATTTGTACAGAAACTTAATTCAACTGGCTCGGCGGCACAATGGAGCGACTTCGATGGTGGCAAGGTCGAGGGATCCGGATCCCACCTCTTCCCCGGAGCTGTCAGAATTGCGCACTTCATTTCAGGCAGCGTGAAATGAAATTACTCCACGGTCCATTCCCGGTGACGACTTCATCTCCCCGAATACGATTCGTGCGAAATTATCAATGCCCATGGAAATTAGAAACACTTTGAATTAAATTCGAATAAAACGTTTTTCCTCGTCTGCCAGAAAGCAAGTCCCGGGGCCAAGTCGCTGCATTTCATATTTATGGTCTTGCCGGGCGCGTCTTCGGTTTCTTGAACACTGTACACGCTCTATGAATTTGAAACCAGCTTAAATTGGATTGCCACTGCTAGAAAACATAATATATAACTATTATGAACAATTTGCATTTGCTTAATTTTTGTATTTGATGAATATTTTTGTAATTACATTTATCGTTTTAATGGTTTTCTTATGTGATATTGTATTCAAATTGGCATAGGCTATTGGAAAAACTATTTAGCTTGGCAATAAGCCACGTAATTCTATCAAATGAATATTCATACATCTGAAAAGGTTACAAAACGAATGAAACTCCTTTAATTATCTTTTGAAATCAATTATATTCTTCTCAGAGTTGATTTATTGTATAAAGGTTCCTGAGGGTTTTACAAATTTAATACATTTTTTAAAACTAAGATACTTTCTTGTTTATTTCCAGAGCCGACGGCTTTCCGTCACAATGGAGAGAGTGAGTGGAGAAATGAGGCGAACTGAAGGAGCACGAGCACCTCGGAATTCACTCACTCAAACGAGAAGGCCAAGCCCATTTCCATGGCCTGGTGGTGGTGGTGGTGCTGCTGCTGCTGGTGATGAAATGCTGGATTTTTTCTGGCTCGCTCAACCGCCGCGCCACATTTCCAGTTTCGAGTCGCTGCAGCGCAGACGTCGCTTGACGGCGGCGGATGAGCGATTTTTTCCCGAAGACCGAAAGTCAAGCGAAACGCACCAGCAAAGGTGAAGCAGAAAAATTCAGAAATTCAGAACTTACATAAGTCGGGTTTTTTTTTTAAATTTTGCATAAAGAAAAATTAATTAAAGCCAAAAAGAAACATTGATAATCGGTTTTATTACGGCCAAGAAAATGTTTTTTCCCTGGAGAATATATTTTCAATTTGTAAAAGTGTTTAAATATCTGTAACTTTTTGAAATTCCCAATTTAAAATTAATTCAAAACTCAAAACAATTTTTCTGCTCACCTGCTGGAGTTGCAGTACTTTCCACTAGATGGCATCTTTGTGTTCTGCATGCGCCATCTGTGGTCTTGTTATGTCATTTCTGGTTTGAGAGGCGCGTTCCCGGTTGCAGTTTGAGAGCGACTGTTACTCCTTTGAAGTTGCCTTGTTACTGTTCTCACAAAACTGTAGCTGTACAAAAATTGTTATTCCTTTTAAAATTCTTTAATTGCTTATAATTTAAATAAATAAAAATATTAAATATGTCATAGACATATATTAGATTGTTAAATTTGTCTTGTTTCCGAAAAATTTGTATAAAATGATATAATAAATTATATCATATTACTAAATTTTATATTTACTATATATTTTTGTGTTACTATACTTTTAGAACACAAACTATATTTATTTAATAACTAAATCAATTTATTGAGTTTTACATCGGCAAGGGAAATTGTTCAAAAATATTAATTTTACAACGAATTTAGTCCCATAAATAGAAAAACACTTTTCTCTAGGAATCCGTATTCCGAACTCTGTTGTCGAGTCGAATTTACCAAGTTAGAATTAAGCATTCGCTCGCTTTATTTATATTGCTCCGCATTTTCCCACTTCGCTTTACGATCGACTGGAAACTTGTTAAGGGGTCAGCGGAGCATATTGCCAATCAAAGACTTCAATTCAATTTCCCCGACTTGCCAGATACGATAATGGCAATGGCGCATCAGGCCAAGTGCGGGTGTTGCAGCGCAAACGATTCCGTTCAAAATCGGAGCAATCAAAGCATCAAGATGTCAGTAAACGCGGTTAAGACAACAAAATTACTTTGAGCATCGTTAGGGCCACGATTCCAGCTCAAAACTCGAACAACATCCAAGAGGGTTGCCATTTGCGGAGCATTCGGGGACAGCGGAGGGGAAAAACATGAAAATCATCTTTCAACGCGATGCGCTTTCGACAGCGACCAGAGAGGAGCCCCAACCGACTGAAACAGAATGCCAATCGCAATCAGGTAAAGTGGGCGGTGGAGGGCTTCCATTGCAGTTGGTTTTATGCGCATAGGTTGCCCGCCGCAGAGCAGCTAAGAAAGGAACGCCGTCCCGGCAAAGACAGCCAGCAAGTGCAGGAAAATAAAACGGGGAAGGCGAACAGAACAGCTTTTCATTTGGCTGTCGGCAATGTCCATGGCGGAGAAAACCAGGGAAGATTCAACTGGTTTTCTTCTCTGTCTCTGAAATCTGGCCAAACACGGAAGAATACCCAACAAAGAATACTTAACATCAGGTCGAACCTACCCATAGTGGGTATTTTTATAGTAAAAGCTATTATAGGCCTTAACTAAAACAAAAATTTAGTAATTGCATAAATAGGCACAGCAAATTAAGCACCAATTTAAAGAACCTCAACTTTAGATTTTGGCCAATAAAAAATTTAAGTATAAACATTTTTTCAAGGCTCTTGTGACAAATTAAAATAGACATCTTATTCTAAACTACTTTCCTAGTATATAAAAATACAAATGAAATATAAATATTCAAAAACAATTTTCGCATTCTTTATTCTATGATTTATTAATAATTCGAGCAGTATTAAGTATATAAAACAATTAAAATATTTCTGCACAAGCCAAAAAAACTCATATATCCTTTGGTGCCACACTCGGCTCAACAGGAAGTCTTTGTGGGGTTCCTTTGTTTTCCCGTTTGCTCCACCACCCACGCCACTTTGACCCGTGCACCTCCTGTCAAAGCTCTCGCCCCAAACACTCGCCTGTCCCCTCCTGGCCATGGCTTCAACTTCATCTAAGCTGCTGATGCAACACCGATATTCGAGCTCGCCTCCTCATTCTCGGTCTCTTTCCCCGGCGGTGGTGCCGTCCTTTTCACCGTCTCATTGTTCGTCTCTCGGTTCAGTTTGGTTTGGTTCCGTAAATTACACTTTTGATTTTTAGTGGCCGTAAAATAATCGTAAATGTCGTGGTTATTGCGACCGAAAGTGCCCATTTTGAGTGCTCCGCTTCCTCCCGCGGCCCCCTCTAACTGATATTTTCGCTCAGTGCAGCTTGTCGATGTCGGACAGCCAAGCCGGTTGGGACGTGCTGCCACTGCACAAACAGCACGGAATACCCTCCAGTGATGTCAATTCCAGAGGACTCTAAATAAGTCGAATACAAAGGAATGCACATGGCGCTACATTTGTGTGGTTTTATAAAGAAATCGGCTACTTAGATATACTAAGTTTAATAAAATACAAAGGGTAACTTAGAAATTTGGCTGGCGGAATATATCTGCCCAGTTTAGAGTTATAAACCCGTATATTTATTAGCTGATCTACATTAGCTGACCGTCCAGCTCAAAAGAAACACATTTAAATAACCATATTTAATAAGCTATGTTCTTTTTTAAGTAGCAAGTTTCGTAAGACCTTAAATTAGGAATTCCTCTCCTAAGTTCTGGCTGCGTTTTGGCTGATTTGGCAACACAGCTTGCCCCGTCTTCCCCCTCTTGGCCATCCTGCTAAGCAAGTTGCACTTGTTGTTTTTAATAAGTTTCTGGTTGTTGCCTGCTTTTGTTTTTGCTCCGACCGCTCTGGCTGGGCTGGCTTTCTTCCTTTGATGTTTCGATTAAGTTCGGAGTTCGCGTTGCCGAACTGGTTGGTTGACTTCCCTCCCTGCCCCGGCCCCGGCCCCTCCCACTGGCCACCCCTCGTCCTCAGAGGGAGCATTTTGGCTTAAGTTTATGGCCATTTCGCTTCACTGTCTCTGCTGTTGGCTTTGCTCCTCGTTGGCTTGATTTTCCTGAGCACTTCACCCATTTACCTTTGGCCGTTTGGGCTTGTGCTGGAAATTTTCTCACATCGCAGCCAGTCTGACGCAACTGGTTGCTCATTGGTCCGCATGCCATCACCGCTCACCGCTCGCAAATTTCGAATTTGATTTTATTGTTATGATTTCAATTGTTTTCGCAACGTAAACACTGGAGATTTCCAGAGCACTCCATGTCGAGTAGTCGGTTAAATAATTTTCAATTTTTATTGCAATGCGCCCAGAGAGAGGTTGCATTTAGCGCACTCGAGCTAAGTATCGTTGCTTCAGACTTCTCAAGGGAAACATTCAAACGAAATCGTTAAGCTTTTCGGCAAATATAAATTAAGTCTTTCTCCTTAAAATTAATTAGATTAAACCCATTGTTTGGGTAGGTTTATTGAGTGTTTATAAGGTAAAAAAATAGTGTTATTTCAATTATGGAATCAATTTGAATAACCAATTTCTTGGTTTAGTTTTGATTGGTGTGTTTGTAAGGTAAGAAAGTTTATCTGTCGTCTTATTTCCATTGTAGAATTTATTCAATTTTTTGGGTAGTGCTATTGAGTGTTTATTAGTTAAAAAAATATATTTATCGTCTTATTTCCATGGTAGTCTTCATTGACGATCCAATTTATCTGCTCCCATTATCGTCACGTCTATTAGCATTCGCAGACTTTTGCCATATAAGTCACATTAGAACGCCCTGTTTCACGAGAACAATTACCAATATGCTCTGGTGATCCGGTAATCGTTTTGAGGGCAGGCCCTGCCGGGACCCGAAGGTCGGCTTCTCAAAACTGCTCACAGAACATAATAGCACAGAGCAATAAGGAGAGTCGAAACCAAATCAATTCATAAATCATAAAAATGTGTCATAAAAAATATTACAGCCATAAATGGAGAGGGAGCGCGAGGAGAAATGGTAATGCTGCCTTTCAACATGTCCTCGAGAGCGTAAAAAAGGCCAAGGCGAAGGCTGCTGCTTTTTAGCTGACCTTAGGAGATTTGTTTTGACTCGCTGTTATCGCATCTCCCGCTCTCCTCCCGCCACGGTACCGATCCCGATCCCGATCCGTAAAAAGGACACCCAGGTATTGTGCGCCTCAGCCAGCTCGATTATTGCCGGCCCGGTAATAAATCATAAAAATATGCCAGATCGGGCGGCCTCGTTACACGGTGGATTCGTAAATCCCCTGTAAAATTGGTGGTAGGTACTACATACTGCGATACATGGATTCTAGGGCCGATCGCGCCTTCGAGCATCTGATAACAAAACCACCGGCATGGCCAATGCCCAGAAAACAAAGGGCCAGCAACTTTCTCTTTTGCGCCAGACGATTCGGGCCGCATTCATCCTTGCCAAAAGTGAGAATTTTGATTTATTTCCCAAAAACATATTCCTCCCGTCTTGTTTGTTTGGCTGTCAGTGAGCGGCGCCCGAGCACATTTCCATGGATTTATCCAAAATAAAGAATTCTTTGTGTCGTCCGAATTAATTTTGTTTATTCATTTCTAAGAGAAGTTTAACTGAAAACCACAGCACATTAACACTTTCCATTGCTACCGGATGACTTC
Source organism: Drosophila ironensis (assembly GCA_021223825.1). Lineage (NCBI taxonomy): Eukaryota > Metazoa > Arthropoda > Insecta > Diptera > Drosophilidae > Drosophila > Drosophila ironensis. Next base: position 3,092,811 of record JAJJHQ010001034.1, read on the forward strand.
ATTTTCATGCCATATGCCTCGGATGTCAGGGCCGTACTTGTACTTGTAGTTGCACTGGTTACACCCACCCCTGAGCCGGCGGCTGCCATGATTTACTACAAGCAGATGATTTAATATAACCGCATAAATGGATGTAGACACGCACACCGCCAGAGTGCGCACTTCAGATGCATTCGCCCCGAAACTGGAACCCGTTGAACAGGCTGGGCCGTCACAGACACCCCACACATGTTGCCACCGAGGCGTCCCGTTTGGAGGAAACCCGGGACGACAGTTCCAGGTCCACCATCTTGAAAACCGATGCCCCTGCGAAGCGCCTCCGAAGTTGAGGGTTCTATTTAAAATCGAGATATGGAACATCTCCCGGAAAACCATGCCAAAGGCATTGTTTGACCATGGTAGCACTTTCATAGGAGACCTATTTCATAAAAGACTGTATTCAAAATTTATTTAATATCATAAGCACTTCTTGTAATTTTGTTCGGTATGGGTTTCCTTAACTTACCAAATAAAAAGTCTTATTAAAACCCAAAAAAAAACCTCCTCTACAGATTTAGTGTTCTTCAAAAATGTTGAAAAATGCCGTAAAAACAAAGCCAATAAAATTATGACTTACAGCTTCCTCGAGTGCGTAAATCAAGGCGTCAACGAGCTGCGACCTTGTCGGTGGGTGTGAGGGCTCGTCAAGATAGCAAGATACTGGCCAAATCCGACGTCAAAACAAATCGTTAAAATGCCATAAAAGCCACATCCATATGCAATCACTAAGCACGGGCGAAGGCAAATGCATTCGAATAAAATTTTACCGCCATTTCCTCGATTCATGCTTGGGATGGGACGGGCACGGGAGCGAGCATCAAACTAACGGCGGCCACATCCGAGGCACCTCGTAAAAGCAATGATGTCTATGGGCCATCAGCATCTCGTAGATACATTTGTATCTACACGCAGCCACAGCGAAGGGGATATCACAATAATTATGGCATACGTCACGGAACTTGGGTTTTTATGTCTTTTATATTGATTGTCATCATGTCACACTAACAGATCGTAAAAACGTCGTAAAAACAGCAGACTCGAGCGCAAAGCACTCGGCGACTCGAACTCACTCGCTTCGAAATGAACACATCCCCTGAGATGATGGCTCAGGATCGCAAAAAGGACACTCAAGGCAGCGGATGCGAGGATGCTCGGATCGTTTCCCTCTTGAGTGAGTCTGAGTTTCACTGCCAGTGGCAGGCAGTTCATTTCAGGCAGCGGATTTGCCGCTCAAGTGGCGTCAAGTCGTAAAAAGACCATAAAACTTCGGCCTGTGTTTGGTATTAACCGCAATTTGTTTATATAGTTGTTAAAATGCCATTCCATCTTGTTCCGTTCTGTTTTGCTTAGCATTTAATTGCCCTCTGTCGGTTTTTCTTTTTACGATCTAATAAAATTCATTTTACGACAATTTAAATGGTTTCATTTGCCATTTGGTGGCACCCCCAAAGGTACGAACAACCCAAATAAATACCAGCAACAGGTTGTAGCATCTTGTTTCACTACTTAACTATTTTATTAGTCAGTTCCAAGTGGGGCGGCAGTAATCGCTAATCCCCGGTATAAGTTGGTCATAATTTATTTAAGTTGTTAATTCTTATGACTAGACTTAAGATTCAATTGCCACTTAATCACATAACAATGAAATATTAGTATAATATACTGTTAAATCATTCAATTCCCACTGTGTGATATAAAGATTTAAAGTGTTTTACCTAATTAATTTGCGTATATTTAGCGGGTAAATCCCTTCCTGTTTGTTTGACCTTATTCCCACCTTCAAAACAAACACCGCAACCGCCACGGGCAAAATATTTGCAGACTTTTGATGACTTAATCCGCCGCAAAGTGGCCGGCCCAGTGGTGCCGGGCATGACGCTCATTACGGGGTCAAAAATCAATTGTGGCCCAAGAAATCGCTGTGAACGAACTGCTTATGCAAAACAGAATGGTCGAAAGGAAACAATGCCGGGCGGACCAGTTCAGTTCAGGCAGACGCAGAAGATCTCGGCCGGCAGACAATGAAGACATTCGTTTCGCCGGGATACTCGTACCTCTACCTACTAATCCTGGCAATGAACCCTTGACTTCTGGCCGCAATTCATCAAACAATTGGCAGGGCATTTGCATGCGGTTGTCGGCAGCTCATCGTTACCGTTTCCTGCACTTTTCCCTTTGCCGAATCCTAATCCCGGCAATGAGGACCGACGGCGACTAATTGAGCACTTTTGTTTGAGTGCGGTGCCTCGCGGTTTTCGCCTACTTGTTAGCTGCCGGCCAACAGTTTGCTGGTCCTCCCACTTACACTTGGGGAATTTATGTTGCTCTATTTTGAAGGCCTTTTATGATTTCATACCTCAGATCAGGACCTTTTCCTTCAACGTAAAGGTGTTGAGACTAGAAGTCCAATGGGAATAAGCTGTGTATGGAAGGGAAAAATAAAATGTTGTGTTCGAAATAATAGTTAAGCTCTCCTTGGGAAATGCACCAAGTTTTGGTATCCTTTTTTTGAGTGCACCCTTATTAACTCGAGCATTGTGAGCCGGAGCCGAATCCTTTTTCACTTTCCACGGCCTGCGAAAACGTGCAAAGTGGGTGTAAACGGATCGAAATGATGATTGTTTATTGTAATTTTTATGACTGCTTTGCACACAAACACGCCAAGGCGCCGATGATTGCACTCCTGAGCTAGAAGGGTGGCAAGGCCAATTGCCAACTGTCGGCGCTTGGCTCGAACTCCTCGGCCACATCAGCAAGCGGCCAACTTGAAGGGTGTGGGCGGAGGTTGCGATGGGGGATGGAGGCGTTGAAGGCAAAGAAATGGCTGGATAGACGACGACAACTCCGGGCACTTGAAAACTTTCTAATTAAGCCATTTTCCAGATAGTTATTGATGGCGGCAGGTAATGTGTGTGGGCGGACCCAAAGCCACCGATATGCACATCCAAATTACAGCCAAAGTTTGTGCGGCTTTTGATTTCGGCAAATAATAACAGCTGGAAAATGTTTTTGTGGCGTTGGATAGCTCTTGATCAACTATTATTTGCCATTTTTCATCGCCGTCAGATAGCACGATAAATAATCGTTATATATAGAGCTGGTCAAGCTAATGGCGCCTAATATCAAGTCTCTGGGATCTGATTAAACATTTTGCATGCTCCGATTTGCTAGACCAACTCTGCTTATCAATCAATTTGCCGCAGCCCATAGATAATTCACCTCTTGGACAGACCCGCATTACGAATCCATCAGGCCAGTCGGCCAATCATCTGCGTGCATCCACACATGGAGCTGCAAACAAGTACACACGCGGATTCGTGTGCAGCAGCAGCATCGGAATCGCCGGATCGAGTTCCGGTGGCCGGCGGGGTGCCATAACACTAATACGCAACTATTACCTGGGACTGGTTTGCTTTATGGCCAGAATCGCCGTTTTGCCTCCTCTGATGGGGGAATAAATTAAGGCAACGTTTATGGAATGGCGCTGGGGGCGGTTATGATGCATTTTTAATTGACGTTCATTTGAAGAAACGCAAAGAGCGCTTCAATTCAATTATGCTGCGCCGTTCAACCAGCGAGCAGTTGCAAGTGGTTGGGTGCTGGTTGCTGGTTGCCGACTGCCAGTTGGCAGTTGCAACTCCGTCTGCAGCTCCGTCTCTGATTGTATGGGCCATAAAAGGCGCTCGCAACGGTTTTGGGCCAAATTGCCACTTTGTGTGCAAATTTGAATTGTGGAAATGCTGGGCATAAAAATGGAAAAACGCGCCCCTTGCAATTGTTGAGCCATCCTACCTACACACAAAATAAAAGAGTTGTTATGCATTTAAATACATTTAACATAATAAGTCCGATTAAATCTAAAAGTTGAAGTTGCTTTTAATAATTTTTTTTAAATGTATTGTAGATCAATCTTAATAGAATGGATCTTATTTATTTGCAACATTTTCCGCTGTGTGCATTTGCGACATTCGTATCTCGTGAATGCAATCTGCAAACATTTTAAGAGCTGCAGCTCGTCAAGCAAAGGCAAACCACACCAAACAAAACAAAACAAAACAGAACCAAACCAAACGAAACCACTCCCCCACCCACACGCGCCTCAATTACCACCGCCAACGTTGGTGGCACTCGACGGCTAACGAATGTCCCGCCCAATTGTTGCACATTGCACGTTGAGGATTGCGGACTGCGGAGTGCGGTCCGCGATTTGTTTGCTGCAGTTGACGGGCGGCGGCGGATCGTCACTCGGTGGCCCGTCAACTTATTCATTAATTCATCAAATCGGAATGGAGGGGACCCGCTTTGGAATCCCCTCACGATTTATTCGTACAAACGCAATCGCTTTGGCAGTCGTCGATAGTCTTAATTGGCTTCGATTCGATTGTATAAAATAAACGTTAGGAAACGTGTTCTGCTTAATTGGAAAATTTGTATGTCTTGTCCGTAGCTAGGGGGCTTTGCGTTTATTGATTTTCCACCGAGGCCGGGCTGGAAAATTCTCGGAGTTGTGTGTCCAGGTCGCGAGTCGTCCCATAAATCCATCTAACGGACGAACAACATTCACATGATCCTCTATTTTTGGTGAATTAGGCTTCCTCATTTCTCTTTAATTGGCAATTAGTAGTTCTATATGCGTACTCCATTTAAACTATTTTACATTTTTCGCATTGACATGCTTAATATCCTTGCATATTCTGACAACTTTTATCTTTGGCCTTTAACTTTGTGCAGCATTGCGTTGCGTTCAATTGAAAGCCGGCTTAAACATGAACGATAAAATGGATGGGCACTAAATAGCCAACTTTGCCCACCGCGCGCCCAAAGTCCCCCTGCTTTCGTTCGATTTACCTGATTTTGACGACACTGGCACACAAATAGGCCTTAAGCTTAAATCCGCAAATATTTATAATTCCGTATTAAATTCATAATGCAGAATGTTTAATGCATAAATACATAATAAAATTTTACGACTTTTACCTTATCTTGTCACACAACAACAATAATAAACTTTCATTTAAAAACGAAACGGCAACTTTTTTCCACCACTCGGCCCTTGCTGCGTTCGATGCATTTTACGAGTATTTTATTTGTGCACATTGCAGTGTTGTGCCGTTGCAACCTGCAGCACAGCAGCACGTGAAAGGGCAGGCGCCACATGCAACGCCACGACCGCTGCAATGGCCAATCGAGCGCCAAACAATTTGTCATTTTTTGCCAGCCGAGTGGCACCGGGTGTGGGAGTGGGAGTGGAAGTGGAGGTGGGATTCGTATTCGGATTCGGAATCAGAGTCGGAGTCGGAGGCGATGATCAATGCTTTGAATTATGATGAGGATTTATGCTTGACACTGTCGCAATGTGGCAGATAGTGCCGGACAGCCCGGACAGCAGATGGATGAATGGATGGATGGATGGACAAGCATTTACGGTCGCCCGTCCGCTCTGGCGCTAGTTTTATGGCCGCCACTTCCCCACAGAGTTCGTCGACGGAATGAAAACGAACCACGGCTCCGTGGCACCACCCAGCGCCACCCAGCGACACCGCCGCTTCGGAAACCGAGCCATTTGCCTGCCCCTCCTATGATTTATTAAGTGTTAATAAAGAACTTAAATCCGTTGGATTGCATTTCGCATTCTGCGTTCTCTGTTTGCGCTCTTTTCTCCCGTTCGCTGTCTGTTTGTTCGTCTGGCCTTTGGCTTTCGGGTCACAGTGGATGCTGCAGCCCGCCCGGAACCACCCGCGCCACCCACAGTGACCCACAACAGCCCGCACCACCAGGAAAATTCAGTGGCATGGCCCTCAGGATTTCCTTATCAATGCGTTCCATATTCGCGGCGCGCCGATTTCATTTTGTGCTCTCGCCAATTTCGCAATAAAATTTCGCCAGCCTGCAAATTAAAATTGCAATGTAATTGGTTAATCCATGCGTACATTATGGCCATTGTAGCCGGGCTATTCAAATTTGCAGAGGAAGTGCGCCCGGTAGTTTCATTTCGCTGCTCTGCTCCCTCATTGTTTCTGGCTCATTTTTTTGTGGATTACATTTTTCATTAAATTTTTCGCGAAAAGTGTCGGCAGTGTAGGGGCGGTCCCCAAAAGATGGTTGCTTTTTTTCGGGCGCTATTTTCATTAAACATTATTTTATAATGCTTTAGTTGTCACAACTACTCGCCATGATATATATTTTTTATATTTTCTTGCCTACACTTATCCTCCAATTCAGTTTTTAATGCATCAAGTTCAGCCATTTGTCGGACCATAAACATGTCATCACATCTGGGCTGGCGATCTTTGGGATTCGGTGTCTTCAAAGCCCGGCAATCGAAGTGAAATGTATTGACTTTGAATATTGTGAACGATTGGTGTGATAAATCTGAAGAGCGGCGATAAAAGCGCCCTTCAAAACAACACCAAACGCACACAGAGAAAAATAAAGAAATGTGTTCCGATGCAAAGAAAAATAGTGCATTTGAATCTATTTAACAATCCATTTTGGCATGACGTGTTAAAGATGTTATTGATACTATTCTTATTATTCTTTTCTCAATATTTTTTAACTGCAGCAAATAAACTGGATTATGTAAGTAACTAATAAACCGAAAAATACAAGTGGTTACTGTTTTATATATTCAAAAACGAACCCCCTATGAATTTTAGGAAAAATCTTTCTTATTTTCCATCAAAAGCCTTGTTATCTGCCCTCAATTGAATGCAATTAATATGCGTTTTTATAGAAGTGCAGCATCCAACAGGTGCCAAGCAGCATTGGGCCAAAAATGCCGAAAGAAGGAGCCCAAATCTTTATAGACAATACGTAAACAAACGGCAAGTGCAGGCGGCCCGGCACCGATGAGTATTTTGTTGAACATTTCTGTGTAAATAAACCTCCGGGCCCCACATCTTTGATCTTGGAGCGGGACGGTGCTGGGCGGTGCTGGGAGCTGCTGGGCGGTATCTGGTACTGAGATCTGGTACTGCTCTTTTGATGTTTCGTTTTTTTCCTCAACTGGCGTCAGCGCTGGCGCTTCCAGCTGCCAAATTGCTGCTTTATTAGCTGCGTAAGTGGCTCCCCATGATTTCCGTGTACCCGTGTATCTGCTCTGTGATTAGACTGAGAGCGTCTACTTCACAGATGCCATTGCGCGTTCGATTTGAGCGATTGCCACCAATAAAACCGCAGGCGGTGCCGGGGGTGCGCGCGAGTGAGTGAGTGAGTGAGTAAGTGCTAAGGTGGCAATTAAATGGCTTGTCTAATTGCCCAGCACCATTTCTACAAAAAGCAAACACGGCCCATCCATCAAGTGGTTTGTCTTATTTTTTTGAAAAACAGAAGGAGGAGGAGTCACGGAGGCAGATTCGGCCTGGACCGCCTCGGGGCTAATTGGGTACACTTAGCATTGTCCATATCCACTGGGCACTCTGGCAGGTGTGAGCTTTCCCCTCCATTTTCCCCGCGTTTTCGCAAAACGGAAGCTCTCGTAAATTGCCGCAACAAGCTACCGTTGACAGCAGGGCAGGAGGTGGAATGGGGCGCGCGGGCGGTATGAAAATGAGATCGCTTTGTATGCAAATGCCTGGGAATCGAATTGCGAATCGGGAATCGCACAATCTCAATGCGACTTTGCAACAAGACAATCGGAGCCTCCCTTCCAAGGTGCAAGTAAATGTGTGGGCGCAAAGAAGGTTCAATTGTTAAAACGTGTTTACACATCTGGCGACTAAATACAAAAAAGGTATCTTCATTTAATTTAAACAAAATAAAAAAAAGGCTTTAAAAATGTCTGACAAAGGCTTGATTTTAAGATATTACAACTGAATGTAACACTAAAATAAAGCAGTCTAAGACCTCAACAAAAACAATGCCAATTTTGTCGACTAGATTTGGTAAATTCCAAACAACCAAATTGTGTTTAAGGCCGAGAATAATACAACACTCTCCCGTGGTACCGAACCATCGAAGATTTAACCGACTTCTTGTTTAAACCGCTAATCATTGAGTTATGCAATCATAAGGCCATAAACTCGCAGTCTTTAGTCTAATCCAGAATGCACAGCCGAGGAAGAAACAATCATCGATGCAGAACAAAAAACATCCTCCAGTGCCGCAACTTTTCGCTAACGGAGCAGCAGCTCCTACAGGAGCAAACGCCCAAAGGAGCTGAAGCAAAGTGGCAGGCAGACAGGACAGAGCCATGGCATTCCCCATAACGTAGCAAGTTTGAATATACTCGTGCCCGTAAGATTCCCGAGTATATTAGGTAGCAAAATTTTTACGAGCTCATTATGGCTCATTTCGGCGATTGTTGTGATCCTTTTATGCGCCTTCGAATGGCTTCAAATGGTTATGAGGCTATTTCTGTGTCATTCCCGCACCACCACCGCCGCTCCCTGCCCTTCCAACAGTCGTATTCGTATTCGCATCGGCATCCGCATCCCCCAGGACTTCTGGGGGAGTCCTGAGTCCTTGGTTCTCGTCCCCCCCGGCTCACGATATTTAGTTTGCAGTTGCGACTGCGATTTTTACTTTGGCTTCACTTCGGTCTCCTCGCTTTTTGCCTCCGCTTTTCCTTGGGCTTTGGGCCGCATATTTGGAAAATGTCGCCGCGACTCCGACATCCTCCATTTGTGTGCTGTGTGTGGACATCCGTGCGCTTTGTGCAAGTTTTTGTATATTTCGCTTGTTGTTGATTTTACAGACTTGGCACCGAACGAACGCACACGAGGGTGGAAAAATTCGCCGGAGTTGGAGAAAAGTAAATTTCTTCTTATAATAAGTTTATTTTGCAAACACTTGTGGCAAGCAACTTTGTTTGTTCGTCCTCGGTTTCTGGCTTAATCTACGAGCCGTTTGTGCGAATGTGGAAACTTTGACAAATATTTGCGAAACTTTCGCGAATGCCTCCGCATTGCACACTGCCCTGCCTCAGCAAGAGACCCCTATCTATTTGCATTATGCATATGAATTTATTAGCATCAATTCGCTGCCATATTTACATTGACATTAATATCCCATTGAAAGTATTGGCGAACGGATTGAGCATTTGGTTTCCAATGGGAATTTGAATTTGGAAAGGAAACCGCAGCCCACAAATTTTCCGGCAGCTGAATCACATTGCACGCCAAGGAGAATAAAGAATAAAGCGGGTGCTTTTCATTATTTTTCGTGTAATCTAAATTGTTTGATGGAATAAAGTCCTTGTTAAATTTAGTCTAGCTTTTGAATTTTGAAAAAAGTTTTTAGACTAAACCATTTTTTTTATGTTTTAACAGTTATTTACATATTAAAATGAAACCAAGAGGTTGGGTTTCAGGTTTATTTGAATGAATATATAGTAATACTTTTAATATATACTGTTTTTACTGTTTTACTGTTTTTTAGTGAATAAAAAGTTAAAAGGAATCGAAGCCTGTCGCAATATGTACGCATATTAAGGAAAATGAATGACCTGTTGCCAACGGACATTGCAAATGAAGCAAAGGTTAATCAAAGCCATCCGAAGAGTTTATATTATTTGTAAAAGATTTTCCACAATTACTCTGATTATTATTGAATATAGCTTTAATAATAGCAATAAAAGTAATACAGAATTCAACACATTGCTGCTATCTGAGGGACTATACGACTTGCGTTATATGTTAATGAGTAAGATTTAAAGCCTTTAAGATTTAGGCCCTTTAAGATTTAAACCCTTTAAATTAGCATCTAGCATCGGAAAATCCGGGAAGCCTTTCGGGAAGCAAAACAAATCGAAATCGAAAAATCCGCACCTGCCAGCGGAAAGTTCAAAACAAACAAAAAATAACCAAATAACCAAAATAACCAATACTCCTATGCGTGGCTATCTGGGAGACCAAAAATACGAAATAATAGATAATTTAAGAGGAAGACTTAAATGTTTATTAGCCAATTTACACACATAACTAGTGAGTTAAAATTGGCATAGATGGAAATCGAAAGATTCGCAATTGCCAGCGGGAAAAAGTGCAGCAGAGGTGCAGGCATGCAATATGCGGTCAAGCGAGATGTGCAGTGCTTGGCGAGAAACTGGCAACTGGCGGCTCAAGCGGCCGGCGCCGCTCGCCACTCAGTTGAGTGAGTTGGCGGTGGGAAAGCGGCAGGGCAGCCCTCCTCCATGATGAATTTCCCGGAGCCGAGCGCGTTTTCCGTTGGCGCGAATGATGAACGAGAGTCGCCCACCCCGGGGCCTGGGAAAGCGGAGCAGAGAGCGCGCCACCCGGTGCCAGTTTGAGTGCTTGCCGCGCAGCGTTCATCCGAGCGGGTCGAGTGAGTTGAGTCGAACGAATGAACTGAGTGAATCTGAGTGCTTCTCTCGCTGTCTCCCTCTCTGTCTCTCGCACTCGCAGCGCACTGTGGCACTGTTCCGCTCAGCCAGCCGGGGCGACTCAGATACGGATACGAATTCGGATCGGAGTCGAGTGAGGCGAGTCGAGTTGAGTGGAAAGGCGAAAGCAAAGTCAAAACACGGGCTGCGGCTATTTGGTGGAACATTCGTTCGACGGCAACGGTTTGGATAACAGGCGCGCGCTTTGTTTTATTAACAATATATTCACATTATCAGCGGCATTATTGTTATTGGCCCACGCGTCCGCCCGTGAATGCCGCGCGGAAAAGCCGTACCGATTTGAGTTTTTGGATTCGAGGGAAATCCGTCAGCGCCCACCGCTCGGTCAGCGGCAGCAGGCAGCACCACCGCCAATAATCGTGAAAATAATAAAAATAATAATAATAATTAACGATTATTATTACTATTACGAGCCTTTGATAGTGGCAAGGCAACACAAACAAGTATTCCCATCCGCAGCCGCAGCCGCATTCAAATTCGCATTCAAATTCGAATTCAATTAACATCAAAGTGCAATTGGCCAAAACCATAAAAACTAAACTCCAAACCGAAATTAAGCAAATCCAAACCAAAACGCAACAAAGTATACGAATCGCTTGTGCAACTAAAGAGCCGCAACAGAGTGACTAAATAATTTAATTATTTCAAATCAAAGACCAAACTGCAAACATTTGTGAACAAAGTTAGTGCTAAATACTTAACAAGGCCCAGTGGAAAGTGCAATACGTAATATTAACATTTTTCAAATATTTACAATTATTCATATATATAACTTAAAGCATCTGCAAATAAAAAAAGAAACTGGATATTTAAAAAAATAAAATATAAATTATTTTTCAATCGCATTAAAATTAAATTAAAAAAAAAACACAAAGTGGAAGCTTTTAATTCTCCTCTAAATTAGAGACAAACAAAACCAACCAAATACTTAACCCGAGCAAATGTCCATCAAAGGAAGTTGAGGAAATACGAAAAGACATAAACTCTCTTGAGGGAACCAAGGGATCCCCCAAACATAACCGAGCAGAACCCTTCAGAACCGCAGGATCCCAGCCCGTCTCTGACGGAGCACCGCCAAGATTCTCACCGCAAACAGCGCAATGAACTCGTACTTTGAACAGGCCTCCGGCTTCTATGGCCACCCGCACCAGGCCACCGGAATGGCGATGGGCAGCGGCGGCCACCACGATCAGACTGCCAGTGCGGCGGCGGCGGCCTACAGGGGCTTCCCGCTCTCGCTGGGCATGTCTCCGTACGCCAACCACCATCTGCAGCGCACCACCCAGGACTCGCCGTACGACGCCAGCATCACGGCCGCCTGCAACAAGATCTACGGCGATGGGGCCGGCTACAAGCAGGACTGCCTGAACATCAAGGCGGACACGGTGAACGGCTACAAGGACATCTGGAACACGGGCGGCTCCAATGGCGGCGGGGGCGGCGGAGGAGGCGGCGGCGGCGGAGGTGGAGCAGGTGGCGCGGGAAATGGCGCCAACGGAGGCAACACAGCTAACGCCAATGGACAGAACAATCCGGCGGGCGGCATGCCCGTCCGCCCCTCCGCCTGCACCCCCGATTCCCGAGTGGGCGGCTACTTGGACACGTCGGGCGGCAGCCCGGTTAGCCATCGCGGCGGCAGCGCCGGCGGCAATGTCAGCGTCAGCGGCGCCACCGGAGGCGGTGGAAACGGAGGCGTTCAGGGCGGCGTGGGCGTGGCCGGAGCAGGCACAGCCTGGAATGCCAACTGCACCATCTCGGGCGCCGCAGCTGCTCAAACGGCGGCCGCCAGCAGTTTACACCAGGCCAGCAATCACACATTCTACCCCTGGATGGCTATCGCAGGTGAGTGTCCGGAAGATCCGGCCAAAAGTGAGTGTCCACTTTCGCACAATTCCACTTAAGATCGAAGAAAACCCTATCCCCCACCCAAACCCCATCCCGAGTCCCTGCCAGCACCGAAGCTTTGTTATCACATACTCAACGAATTGCAGCGGCAAATGCAAGCATTTTGTGACTAATTGCATTGTCATTGCTCAAGTGGTCAGATAGAGTCAAGCGAACGACAAGCGAATAATAATCTGACCGTATCCGAATCTCTGGCAGAACAGCCTAGGCAACAGGAAAATAATAGGCATTAAATTTGCTTGACAATCAGAAGATACACGATTTACCTAAGGCATACAAAAAAAATAGTTAAAAATTCAATTTAAAAGTGGTGTTACAAATCTACAGGTGATGGCTATCGGTTTAAAGAAAGTGATTCCTCAAAATATCAAAATTAATGGCTCCGAACGATCTGCAAATTGTTTTCCACTTACTCTATTTAAAGTCACCCAGTTGAGTCGACAATCTTTATATAGTTTACTCGCCGGCCGCCAATTTAAGCGATTTAATCACTCTAAGCAAGCTCAGAGACCCATAAACAAGAGCCATGGGCCATGGCAGCCAGAAAACTCGATTCGGCTCAGTCCACTCGCTTCCTTCCACCTGCTGGAGTGTCGCGGCTCGAGTCTCGAGTCTCCAGTCTCGATTCTCGATTCTCGGTTCTCTTGGCTTCTCGACGACACCTTGCAGCGCTCCGGCTGGCTCATAATTTTCAACACTTTGTTTACTAATTTTTGTCACCTTTGCTTTTAATGATGCTCGGCGGTAATTGTTGCAACGCTGCCAGCCCAAGTGAGCTGCAATTTGTGCAGCGGGGTAGCAGGGCACGAACGGGGAGCGTAAATTATGGCATGCGGCTGAAGGAGCTGCAGCAAAATAGCAGCGAAATAGCAACAAAACAGCACCAGCCGCAGGAGCTCTGGCGAAGGAGTGTTGGCAAGGGAAGGGCAGCGAGAGGAGGATAGAATCCTTTCAGGACACACACTGCGCGCAGAAGTCGCGCTTATTACGGTTAACTACGCCATTATGTAATTATGTTCAGCACCTCGCCACCCGACGCTTAGTTCTCCGGTTTTTCAGCCACCAGCCGAGCGAGGCGAACGGCTTGAGTCTGCCGCCGAGATTGCCGTTTGGGCCAAGAACAATGCCAGGAGTAGGTCAGCAGAAAGAGGTCTAGGTGCCCATGGATCGAACACAAACTGTGCTCCGATTAACGCAGAAAAAATGCTAGTACCTTTAAAATTGGTAAAAGGGAATAGTACAAAGACTTCCTGACTTGATGTCTAGTTTCTGCCAAGATTATTAATTTAAAAGTGGCCTCCTATTTCGTTAAATGTTTCTGCTTGCCCTGCCTTTTAATGGATATGCTTTTGCAGCGATTCCCTTCGAAAATCAATCAAATTTCACTTATTACCAACGCAAAGAGCTGGTTAAAAAACAATTAAAGTTGAACTAAATTCGCGGCCCTGCGACAGGTTTTCCCCTCCAATCAATCGACTCGGCGAGATGATCAGCGTAATGAAATTTATGCGCTGTTCCAGCCCCGTCTGAAGTGTCGGTGATGAATTGGCCAGGCCGACCGGGGCCGAAGCCGTTGCCAAAAACCCAGCATACAGGGTGTCTTGTATAACAGTCGCTGGGCTCGGACAAGTTCTCGCAGTTATGAGACCTTAGATGGATATTTTGCTTCCCTCTAAGACATTCTAATGGACTCTTACCTGAAGAAGACGAAGCCGAACTTACCTTTTTAATGCGTTTCTTATAAGAAAACGATGCGGGCTTCCAGTTACGATATTCATCCCAAAATGTGTGTTGAGTTCGCTGAGCTGCGGCTATCGAGAATCGTATTCCATGTGAACTTTAGATCTGGGAACCAGATTCATTATCTTCCGTCGGAACATACGTGACTTTGGAGGCGTACGAATTTGTCGCGTTATCTCATCTAAATCATCTAAAATCAACATGATTGCCATTTGTCAACTGCTATCGCCAGTTTGATTGACTCCTGATCCCAAATCCGGCTATATAATGTGAAAATAATTTAATTTTAAGCGATTCGCTCTGAGCGAACTGATTAAATCGGGCGAATGCAACGGAAAATCAAGTCATAAATAAATCGGCGCACACTTCCAGCGATCATCGATCATTTGCCGCTGATCTGTGGCCCCAAATGCAAGCCGAATTCAATTTTATCGTATCTAAAACATGGCTTCACATTTGAAAAACCCACATCAGGGTTCGCGGCTGGTTGTTGGTTGTGGTTTTCTGTTTTCTGTTCGCTGGTGTTGGCGTTGCTATGTTGCTCTTGGCCTGTTGGTTGTTGGTTGTTGGTTGCCGGCCTGCATGTGCGAACACGGCGAGCGGCGGCGGGCGAGGAGCATTAAATCATTGTCCTGAAGGCTTTTAAGTCATTATCGATAAATTTCAACATAAATTCGTAAATTTGCTTTATTTGCCGGGGCCAGTGTGTGAGGTTCACGTCGCAGAAGTTGTTTATGGTTGTCCGAAATTTGTTTGGTGCCTAATTTTGACCAGGCCACGAAAAAAGCCACACAAATTGGAAGGTTTCTAAAAATGTAAATCGTACACAATATTCCCTTTAAAAAAAGTCAAATTAAATTTTTTCTTTATCGATGCTAAAGGTATTTTCATTATAGACGGCAGATATATTTTTTTTCTCTCTGTAAATTTGTGTACACCCCTGAAAATATAGATTTCCTTGAGGCTTGTTCTTTTTTTTGTTACACAGTGACCTTGAGAATTGCCGACCAGCCTGGCAATTGACACGTATCGAGCAATCATAATTCATATTTGCCGCAGTTCCCGAAAGAAGAGCTCTCACGCTGTGACGTAATTATCGGAATGCCTTGTTTCTGCGACCCTACCTGCCATTGTTGTCCACACGTCGAATGACCAAAGGCACGTTAGTGCATCTCAAGGTTAATGGGCTGTGGGTGTCCGAGCACACACCCATCCCGCTGCATTCCAGGCTCCGAGTTCAAATGCCATGCAACAGTTGCAGCTACAGAGCGCAATTAATATCCACCCCATCCAGCCCACAGCCGAAAAAAGAAGGAACGCGGAGGAAGTGCAGCGATGATGGCGATGATTATGTAAATGGCGAGTGCAAACGCACACGCAGGAAGGCATTTCAACGCGCGCTTTTAATCATTTTTTCGCCACACGGCCGCCGAACCCCGACCGCCGAATGCAAAATCAGAAACAAATCAAAGAGCCTCAGCAATCTTTTTATTTCGTGGCGGATGCTAGGGAGCCCCTCGCGATTGCCCTGCACCCCGCGCCAGTTTTTCGGGGATTGGTTTTCGGGTTCTGGGGCAGCTTCTTGCATTTTTTTAATGTATTTTTAAATAAGGAATTTAATAAGCACCTTGGCGGTCCTCAAGTCGTTGGACTCGCACTGCGGCAGCGACGCTGCCCGGCCGGGGACCCAGAGTTGCAAGACGTCGACGTCGACAACGACGACAACACAAAGTGGCCCAGACACATGGCCCAGCCACAACATCCACGTCGAGGAGCTGCAGGGCGAGGAGCAATTTTGGGTTTCCTCTCGTCTTTTTGTGCCAATCGCACATGGTAACAATGGGAGATGCAGTCGTATTGTTAACAAAAATTCAAGTTACAAAGTCAAATACTTTTCTTTATAACTTAGATCAGATATGAAATAGGACCGCTAAAACACCTTTCTTTATAATGTGGATCAAATATGAAATAGAATCCCTAAAATAGATTTAAATCGGTTCTTAAAAATGCAAATGTTTTCCAATTCATTTTATAAAGAAATTATTAAAAATTGTAATGTTAATAAGATTTAATTCCCACTCCTATTAAAAATATTAAATTCCTTAACGTTGGCATATCAAAATATTGGTTTTTTTGGCTAATACAATAAACAAAGTAAATTGCTTTGGGTATAAAAACATTTACAACTTATAGTTTTTCGCAGAATGTCCTCGGGAAACCCCGATTAGGTGATTTGTTTGTCATTTAATTCGATTAGCCACGATGATTGTATGTGGCTTATTGAACAGCGGATGACAGATAAGGATTAACATGAGCACAGCATTTTTTCTTCCGCGTCGTGACATTCGCTGTTTCACGTAATCGATCATCTCTTGAACACATAAATGCCATGTGAACAGGCAGTTTGAATGGCTGCCGTGTTCCACTGTGCGGACGTCTTTTACTTGGCAGTTGCAAAATCATGTTTTAAGGTGTTTTTGATACCTAATAAAAACAACAACACGGCACGGCACGGCAACACACACGCGGAGAGGGATGGAGAAATGCAGCCATGCCAAAAAGGGACAAGGGTCGTGAATGGGGAATATGAGGGAGTATCGAGCATGGAGTGGAGTATGGAGTATGGGAGCATGGCGTATGGGTACATATGAAGCAGACGTTTGTTGACCAAACAAACGTGCAAGGGTGCCCCCTCCGAATACCCTCTGCTAACCCCTTGACAGCCCCCGCTTAACCCTTTGGTGGCTACGTCATAGGAAGACGACCAAGACGCCAACAACGGCAACAACGCCAACATCTTGCCCGCCGCTCGACGCTCGGCGTGTTTATTATAAAACAACAAATCATTCATTATAACCACTTGTGTGTATGCGGACGAGTCGTCTGTATTTGAAACTGGCGTAAACATGAAAAGAAACACACACAGTTTCTGGTAATATGCATATTTGCGTATTATTTTGATTTTAATAATGATTTATTTATTATTAATAATTCATTGGTGGTGGCCTCTTGCCGGGATTTGGTCTGATTGCGATCTGATCCCCGATCTCCGGCCCCAGTGCTCCGAGTTCTCCGCTCCGCGTGCAAAAGCTGCCCACGATCTCGTTCGGATTGTGTAAGAGAAGTTGCGCTACCAAACGGAGCCAGACCAACGCACCATCATAGGAAACGCATATTATAATGAGCTTCAATTAAGATAGAAATCTCCAAGACTAAACAGACAAAGATTTATGGGTTCACAATTGTCCAAAGACTGGGCAGTCTTCAGGTGGCTCTGCCAATAGAACTACACAAAGAAAAACTCAAGTCATGAGAATCTATTTGGATCACAAGGGGATACCTTGGGCTTTTGCCAGTGTAGCGGTGCTCCCATGGCTCATAATGAGTGCTTTACAAGCTCCACTGCCCAGACAACATTTAGACTTTGTTAGCATCTTTAAACAATTAAAAATTTAGAAATGAGCTTCACTAGGGTAACCCTAAGGTAGTGGGCCTCTCCAACTCGTTCCCGCTCTCGGAAAATAAAACCAAGGGCATTTTGAATTCGGCGATTGCTTCGGCCAAGAGCCTGTTTGCCAGCTCGGGGTGATTTACGAGATCTGCCTCGGCCAGAATGTGGGTAACTGTTATAGCAGCTCCGACGATATTTTTTCGTTGTTGGGTCATCGATTTGTTCGCCGAATTCCCCAAACATTTGCCTATATGCTATAATTTATAGAATACTATTCTGATTTATTCGGACTTTCGGCCAAAACTTGGCCAAAATCGGAGGCTTCCCTCCCTGCGGCTCCGCCTTTGCGGGCCACATTAATGTCAATTTAATGTTTCCTTAATGACTTCTTCGCCTTGCAACTTTTCCCAGTAGTTGTTATCAGTTTGCCGGTCAAACTGGGAAAGTGTTTATGCTAAATAGCTAACGAGTTTTCCTCTGGAAAGCGAAGCTGAGCTGAACCGACTGCCTGAGCAGCCTCAGCAGCCTGAGCAGCCTTAGCCGCTCGAGATATTCATGTTGCATTCTCCTGACAGTCCGCTCAAAGTCTCTGCCGGCGATGCCACATGCTTGGCGTCTATTTATTTGGGTCGGCAATTAAGATTTATATCAGCCCCTTTGATGGGGCAATAAAAGGCCAAAGACGCCGCAAGCTGCACCCGGCGAATCGCATGCTGCTCCGTTCCGTTCCGTTCTGTTCTCTTCACTTTCTCTGCGAGAATTCTCCCCACACTCGCCGCTCTTTCTCCCCGACTGCAGACTCTCTTCGGGTGGCTCATTTATGCGGCTGGCGGCTAATCCTCCCACAAACGAAGCGTGCGCCGCCTTAAAGAGTCATAAAAATCATTTTATTGCCCCGCTCGTCCCCGCTGGAAAAAGGTGTGAAAATTCCAGCCAGCCAGCTCGCTGCTGCTGCCGCTGCTGCTGCTGCTGCGGGGGCAACCGCAAACTAAATGTTTAATTTTTACAAGTCGCGTCGCATGTAAACAGCATCACCCCCTATTGCCAGCCATTTGTTTGAATTTGTCTAAAGTGGCTGGCCCTCTTTCCCTTTCCCATTGTTTGGCTTTCATAATTTTCATTGCGGCTGCCACTGCAAATAGCCAAAACAAAACACAAAAAAAAGAACGGAAAGAAAGCCCAAACGTTTGTCAAATGTAAACCCCTTGGCCCACCAGCTAGTTTTTTGGCAGTTTTCTTTTTGTTTTTAATTTAATAGCGTCTTTGTTGTTTCTTTTTGTCTGGTTGGCTGGCTGCCGGTGTCTTTTTGCCACTGTGTGTGAGCTGGAAATTACGTTTACTCAGGCGCCAGGCGCGCATATTTAAATACACACGTGTTTTATCGCTGCCATTAAATCATATTTTTATACTTTTACCTTTTCTACGGCAATCTGCCCCCGACGACCGCGCCCCGCCCCGCCCCGCCGGCAGGCCCACCTTTCGAGGCGTTGGCATTTCGGATTGTTTACATTTTGCACTTTTATGGCATAAACAAAACTGAGGCGACGCTAAATATCGTGGAAAAGTCGAGACATCCAGCAAACGCGATGGAAACAGCCGATAATGCCATATTCATGAATCAGCCCGAGTGCAATTGATGGCTAGGGCAAAAGTTTTGGCTTTTATTTCAAGAGACTCTTGTGGTGCCAGACGAACTATCTCAATGGCATTCGATGGGTCTTCTCAGCCACTTTCATGGTTCCAGGCAGTTGAAATTCTTAGAACTTGAAATGAAACAGGTGACCAACGGTGTAGGATATTCCGAAGGAAATACTAAAGCAGTATGCAAGGTTTTCATAGAATGTAGAGAGTCATAATTGGTTAACAAAGCTTCGATTGGCCAGCCTGATCTTCCACTTTTTCCCATCCATCTGCATCTCAGAGATCTCTCGAGAGCAAACCATTTTAATTCAACATTTTTTTAACGTTTTCTTCTGTCTTTTTCTTTGATATTTCAGGTAAGATAAGATCTGATTTAACACAATACGGCGGCATATCAACAGACATGGGTAAGAAAATTTCCACTTTTATTTCTTTATTTTATTATAAATTAAATTCTTAAGTTTGCAAAGCCCTAAACTAGTAGACAGTAGAGTACCGGGCAGGTGTACTAACATTTAGACTAGACAACTAATCGCGCTGTATGGTGGCGGTGACTTTAATACCCTAGCACCCTCGTATTTAGGTGGAAATTTATGCAACCGGGGGCGGGGCTGTGGGTGGTTCGGGAAAATCTGGGGTCCGCGTGTGGAAATGATTGATTCACTGTCCCATGATTACGCCTCGGCCAAGAGCTGGCCATGTTTAGTCAGCTTTTTTCCCGGTTTTTTGTTCCTTCTCCGCCAACCGCTGACTGTTGGCAATTAATATTAAACATGGCAATTCAATTGGCCAACAAACACGCACGATGGATGGGGCACAGATAGGCCGAGAGCGGGAAGAGGGGTAAAGGGGCAGAGGTATCTGGGCCCGGTTAAGCTTGGACGCCTCGTTGGCCAGGCTCCCTTTTTCCCTATCGGCCCTATCAGCGTTTGCTCGCGTTGCGATCGCGCAGTCGAATTGCGTGTTTTCCCCGCGTACCCTGCAATTTCAGCCAAGAAGTTAATCAGCTAAGCATCTCACATTTCCCGTTAATCACTATGCCACGATGAAAATAAGGTACCCAATTTTTGTTTGTATTTGTAGTTGAGAGCCTACAAATTCTACACAACAAGTTGGTTTATCCAAAATGTTGTGCGCATAAAATCTGGGCTTCGTTCAGTACTGTAGCCCTGAGCCAGGGTATAAGCAATTCGTGGCAATTTGATCTTCCTGAGATAGTCAATGCCGAACGCGAACATCAAAGCCCCAGAGCCACTGAAGGCGTTTATTCCAGCCTGTTGTTTTGGGACCTTTTGATGCGAGGTTATCAATCAGTCTTGTCTCGAGCAGCTACTTCTTAAAATCCAATTACACACGTGAACAAGGGAAAATGTTGGGGCCCGGGGAAGGACCTGGAGTCAGGGGGAGGCCCAGCGCGGGTCTCGAATTTTTTTACTGCACCGGCGGTGCAGGCCACTCAAATTACATACATTGTTGCCGGCGAATTGAGGCGAAAAATTGCCAGGGCATCAGCGAGCTTGAGCCACCCAGATGCAGCAGCTCGAGCTGCTCCAGCACTGGCTCCCACTTATTATTTATATTCAATTGATAATCTCGTGCAAATCGGTAGCTAAATATTGGCACAGGCGCAACAAGTGGGCAGCTACTTGGGCATCTACTCTGCACAGCAAAAAATACCACAAAATTAAGCCTTTGCTTTCGATTCTTTCACAAATTGTATAACTAAGAGTTAAGGCTTTTGTGGTTTGAATACTATATCTGTGCAAAAAGCTAAACATGAATTANGAATTCAACTTAAAATTATAATCTATATTCTTTCCTCAATTAGCTGAATTCTAGATAACTTCAAGAACCAAATTGCTAAGTGTAGAACCTGATCAGATCTAAAGTAACAAAGTGGAAAGATTACGATTTAAACCACTGTGTAGGGTTTGAGGTTGCAGATTCCTGATCCACGATCTGGGGCCTCTGGGTGGGCAGCACTTTTTGGCACTTGCCGATAAGCGAAGATAGGCCAGCTACCAACTGGGCATTACGCGGATTATGGCCAACACTTAGGCGCACAAGGAGGCGGAGGAACCACTCTCTTCCGGCTTCGCTGACATTGAATGCTGTGCTCGGGCGCGGGGCTGCGGGAGATAATTAAATAGCGGCTCTAATAGAATTAAATGCCGTGTTTGCATTTCAAAATCCGCAACGTGCCAAAATGAAATGGCCAACGGGCAGACGCCCCCTCCGCGAAATATTTACCAGAGCTCATGTGTGTCCACCTGGCCGGCAAAAAATGTCAATTTGGACAAGTTTTGATAATTGCAGGTCCCCTAGCAGAAGTATGTTTGTGTGGTGTGTGTGGTGTGTGCGGTGTGCATGGCTACTGTGCGGCACGTTGCACGTCGTTGCTGGTTGAACGTTGCATGTGGCCATGTTGCATGTAGCATGTTGCAGTTAATAATTATTGAAATGTGCGGCCTGCCAGGAGCTGGGCTATGCTCCTTGCGCTTCCTGCGCGGCTTCCTCCATCTGGCCGTCCCTCCGTCTATCCGGCCGCCAGTCCGCCTGTCCGCCTTTCCGTCCGTCAGTGGCTGCATGCTTCGTTACCTTTTAGCCTGGCCAAAAGGCTAACAATGCTTGCATTTTCCCACCTTTTTCACATAACTTTTTCTCTCTCTCGCTCTCTCTGGTTTTGTTTTTTTCTTATAGCTTTTTCTGTTTTGTGTTTTTTGTTTCGTATGTTTGTTAGCGGTGGCAGGGTAAACAAGTCGGCCACTTGGCCAACTCGTTACTTCCCCCGAACCCCAGACCCCAGACCCCGATCCTCGATTGGCGATGTCGAAGTGGTTACCACTTTGGACGCGCGGTTCGGCCTCCGTCGGCTGGGACCCCTGTAATAAATTCATATTCAAATTGTTAATTGAATATTATTTGTTAAATTTGCAAGCATTAAATGTAAATGTCAGCGCGGATGTCCGACCCAGAGGGGCGTGGCCGTTCGGGGGCGAGCGAGTTTTCCTGCTCTTTTTTTCGCCTTTTATTATTACATACTTGCATAATTTTGCAATTTTCCGACCACTTGGAGTGCCGGTGTTCGCGCTTAATTGAATTTATGCGATTTTAATAGAGCTTGTTGGCTTGGCATTGGTTGGTAGAAAAGGATTTGCTCTTGTTTGATTGTGTCTCACTTTGAGAGTGTAGAAGCGAAATTGGTTAGACTACGAAAACTCGGTCACTGTTCCAATGACCTTAAAAGCTGCCTTCATAAATTTCAAATCACAACCCCGAAAAACCTCCCTGAAGAGTTTTAAATTTTGCAAACAAAAAGGCGGCAAAAAATGTGCCAAATACGATTGAGCCAGTGTGAGTATTGTGAATACTCAGGCTCTAGCTGGCTGGTCGTTGTCCTTGCCGTTGTTTCCTCTGCAATTTCCATAATTCATATTCATAGACATTACACAATAACAACAAACAGAGGCAGATACATTTCCAGAGCCCGGAAAAAACGTGGGGGAAGCCGAACAGCGGAGAATGAGAGCAAAGCTGCCCAGACAACCAAACGACAGCACCTGCAATACGGACAAATGTCCGTACTGGTGCAAAAAAAAAACCGGGCAAATAGACAAAAATGTGCAGAGTGTAAATGCAAAATTTTCACATATGCTGGTGCCAGGCAAAAGACAGAGAAATGCTGGAAAAGTGTCGCACCACGCTCATGCATAAATTATCCAATCCCTAGAACTCGGTGAAGAATTCTGCCATTAATCTGATGAGCTTCAAATCACGAACAAATTAGGCCAGAGTAGTTGGTAACAAGTCCATGCGTCCGCACGGCCGCAACGTGCCAGCAATTTGATTTTACACACTTCGAAATTATTAACTGGGGAGCACTTTGTGTGCGGCAAGTGTAAGTGTTGTACGAGTGCGGACCAGAAACCAGAAACAGTTCATAAAACGGCAGCAGGACACTTTCGTTTTCACCGTTGGCATTTGCAGCATCTGCAGAGCCGGGTCGTGGGGGTGGTTTCCGATGGTCAGTTGGGTTTTGCAAGGACATCCGGGCATGTGTCGCCTGCGAGGTAGAGGACATCTGGACCGGGCCAGAGCCCGATGGAAATGGGATGTGCCGGGGCAGGTTTCAATTAATGAATTAGTAATTTCGGCTTCATTGCCGTAATGAACACTTTGGGGGGCGGGAAATGAGGCGACTGAGCGTGTGAAGAGAGAAAGGTCAGGATAAACATTCAGTAGAACGCACTAATGGAGTAAAGATAAGATGCTCAAAGGACAAGCACGCAACATACTATTATTCCATTATTTTAGACTCTAAAAGTCTGTGTCTTATAGCACAACTCACAGTATCAGCGTTCAACTATTGGTTAGCATTTTAATTCCACGTTGGTGGTCAGTCTGCGATTAGCACAAAACGCTTTCGAGTCCATTTAGTGGCTCTGATTGCAGGCCACAACAAACGCCATTGGCACGGGCGCAATTTAGCATTTCATTGTGCCATTAAAACGAATGTATCTCAAAGTGAGTACCTGTATCCGTCTGTTTGCACTGGCAAGTTTAATGAACGGTTGCTGGCGGTCTACGGATCCACCCATCCGTCTATGGGGAGTTGTTGTAAGTTGAACAATATTTGCTTAATCGCCGCTGCCATTAGCAGCGATGAGCCACCGATTCCGAAACATACGAACCGTCAGGCAGCCCCGTCTTATCGTCACTAAATCGCCGCGGAATTTACATCCGTATCTTTTGGATGCTCCTTCTTTGCTGCGCACTGCGCGCTGAGAGCTGTTCCGATTTTGGTTCGCCTCGACCGCGCGCTGCTGTAGGTATGCAATTAGTCAATTAATTTGAAAATTTATTAACCGCCAAAAAGCAATTTGCTCCAGATCGCCGAAAACAACACAAACACACGGCGGGCAGGGGGCAAAAGATGAACAAAAATGGAAATAAAATAAGCAGAGATCGCGCGCGGCGGAGATCGCGAAATGCCGGCGGTAAACTGGCCTCGATCTTGGTCGCGGTTCAAGATCGCTGCCCGGCTGGAGGAGATGCAGCAGATCCGTTCAGATCCGTTCGAGGCGTTGGTCAGCGGACAAATGAAGGAGGCTAAAGGTTGCAGAACTTTCAGCGAGTCGTTTGAAGTTTTCGGAAGGTTTTGGTTTGCCGTCGAGCAGTCAGTCGATCGGGTTGTGCCCCCCGAAATGTGAAAATAGTGTGTGTAGTGCAGATAATTTATGGGCTCGGCGGCAGCGGAAGTGCGTGTGTGTGTATCTGGGAGATACGAATCGCAGCTACCGAATTTCTAGGTCAGAAAGCAGAGTCCAGCGCGAAATAAATGACTTTTGTGCATGTCGCGGACTGCCAGCCGTCGGCTTGGCTTCAGGCCATAAATTAGTTGCTTGTGTTTGAAAACTGTTTGTTGTGGCTCTCGTTCTCGCTCTCTCGCCCGCTTTGGCTTATGATTAATAGCGTTCGCTGCGGAAACCTGCTTTTTTGGCGGCCATCATGATCAGCTGATCGCGGAGCCGCCAACCGTCATGACACCGCAATGTCCGTCAGCCAAATGAGTCAAAGACACTTTCGGGCCGAGATACATAGAGTGTGTGGGAGCGTGAGCCCATTTTGAAATGCCAAAGATACGCGGGAAAAAGCGAGAAAAGAAACCGTCCTCACCTGATGCTNGAAAACTGTTTGTTGTTTGTTGTGGCTCTCGTTCTCGCTCTCGCCCGCTTTGGCTTATGATTAATAGCGCTCGCAGCGGAAACCTGCTTTTTTGGCGGCCATCATGATCAGCTGATCGCGGAGCCGCCAACCGTCATGACACCGCAATGTCCGTCAGCCAAATGAGTCAAAGACACTTTCGGGCCGAGATACATAGAGTGTGTGGGAGCGTGAGCCCATTTTGAAATGCCAAAGATACGCGGGAAAAAGCGAGAAAAGAAACCGTCCTCACCTGATGCTTGCTCAGCGCACAGGTATGCGCTTCTCCCTTCCACTCCCTCCCTCTCGCTCTCTCGCCCCTCTCTCTCTATCTCTCTGTCTTTCTCTCGGTCTCTTCTGCTCACCTGGTGATCGATCATCTTTTGGCTCAGCCGGTTTCGGGCGCTGCTCTCGCTCGCCGAGTGAATCTCACCTTTTTTTCGAATTGGAACATTTTGCGCGGCCGCTGATCGTAAACGATATTCGGCCGGCAAATGGGAATCTGATTAGACAGCGCGCCAAGAAGGGCCAAGGCGTTTGTTATACAGGTAACTCACTCACCTGGATTAAAGACGTTCGAGTTAGAGATTCGCTCGAGATCAGCTGGGTGTTAGGTTGGCATTTGTAGACGTTAGCTTCTGAGAGCTGTTGGAAATTATGAATTATGAATATTCAAAGAAACCCAAGAGTGTAATGTAGATACTTTTAAATTCACATAGAAAGTCATATTACAAGTTTACATATCTTTCTTGAATTAGTTCAAAAGAGTCTACAACTTCCCCTGAATAAGGTGTCTGACCATTTAAGGGTTTTGTTGTAGGACAATCGAAAATTAGTAGTTCTCAACGCCTTCCCCCAAATACCAATCCCACTTCGAATCTCTGTCAAAGTCACGTTCTCAAAATGTCGCCCGAGTTCTGAGGAATTTTACGGGGCCCACCGCAGTGGAATCGAATCAAAGCCATCGACTTCCCTGTAATCTCAATTGATGATCTATTAACGAGTGCCCATAAAAATTATGCAACTTTCCGCTGCAGCTACAAAATGGATGCCCCATCCAGGCAGCAGCAGCAGCAGCACCGCCAACAACAATTGAGTGAGAATGCCATTTCCTTTGTCAGCTGGGGCCATAAATCCCGAGCATATTAACATGGACGTACGATGAAAGTGCCAGCCAAATATGTCATTGTCAGTTGGGTTTCGGCCAGGAGGGCCGGGGGTATGCCGATGGTGTGCCGGGATACGCCGGGGGGTGAGGCGCTGGGGCAGGGGATTGGAAATGGAAATGGGACTGGGATTGAGAATGGTTAAGAGACGCCTCTGCGGCTGCCGTATGCGAGTGTATTGACACCTGAGCTACCCAAACAGTCGGCCCGAGGAGGCTGGAAAAGAAAGTCAGAGCGGGCCGTAGAGTTGAATATCGAATAGAACAGGTAGGTAGGTGGGCCCGGCCCGAGGCCGAGAATACTTTCGGCCATAAATCACCGATCGAACCTGGGCCTGATAACTGGCCAAAAGTCGGACGTCAAGTATTTTGGGCCCTGTTTATCGCACTCGATGCATTTGGAATTGGTCAAAGTATTTTTCGGTTCTCGGTGTTTATGCGCAACTTTGTTGGGTTGGCTTGTGTTTGTGACACAAAACACAAAACATGACCAAATTTTTGGGCGTGAGCTCTCGACAGAGAAAGAAAGAGAACAGGATAGAGGGCGAGAACGAGACGCAGAGATGGCGTAGTGACAGCGCCCATAAATCTCTGTAACATGACACTTTTGGCAATGGAAATAAAATATGGCATACGCCGCACCAAAATGTCGCACCAGGGCCCTGGCTTTTATTTTGTATATATATTTTTTGGCATTGCCCGCTACATTTTGACCCACTGTGCCATGCGACACTCGTCGCATCTCGCACTGTATTCAGCTAATTACAAATGAAATTACAATGGTCAGATATACCATGCCGCGCTGCCCCCTCTGCCATTCCGATCCTCCTTCTCCTTCTGCGGCTGCTGGTGCTTTTCGCTGCTGGCCAAGTGTCACTTGCTGCTGTCATTTTCGTTTCGTTTTCATGTGTCACTTGGCAGGCCCCCGTCCTCCGTCCCAGCCACCGCTGGGCCCAGATCTTGTCCTTGTAATAAAGCAAAACGGCTGCGCATGCGCGCAAGTCACTCAGCCCCAAGACACTGAAAACAACTTGAAGAACACGGTTCGAATTGAGAATTTAAAGCCCCAGCAACCAGGCAAAACATAAAGATTCCTCACTAAGTATTCCTCAGGGCTAAGTAGATAAAAACTAAATATTATTGTGGGCTAAAAATCTGATGAAAGTTATAGTTTCCCAGTGTATCCAGGCTAACAAACAGCACCAACCACCGGCCGGCCAAAGCCGCTGCCTCTGTCAGATTTTGTGAGTGTCACTTGGGCTGCTTTGTGTTGCTGGATCGCGGGCCTGACCACTCGGATACGGGCCCAGAGACGCTTGGGTGTTATCTGTCCCGTCGACCGTCTTCAGTTTCGCCCCGGTTGCATCTTGAGCACGCCGGCTGGCAGGCTCTGCTGAATCGGAGTCCGAAACTGAATCTGTATTTGTATCTGTATCTGTATCTGTTCTGTATCCGTGCGAGTATCTTTTGAATTCCTGCAGAAACACGCGAAATGCGCGCCTTGGCGTATAAAACTGTTAACTAACTCAATTTTGTAGCTGTCAGTTGGCTAAGGGGGCTGCAGAGTTCAGCATGGGTTAATGAGTTGTTGTTGCCGGTGTTGTCGTGGTTGCTGGTGTTGCCGGAGTTGCTGCCTTTTGCCGCTTACACATGTCACAACAAATTGCCAGCCGTTGAGCTCCGGCCGGGCCATAAACAAATCACTTGACCCCCAGGCGCAAATTTCGCCAGCCAGCAGCAGCCTGATGGATCCAGAGCGGGTTAATATGGGATTACGAATGGCTGGGATTACGTGCATCTGCGAGATGCGAGCACGTGGGACACGCTGCCGGCTCACGGATGCACGCGCACATGTCTGTCACACAAATGTCACTTAGAGTTGCAAACGCTGCGGACGCTCAGCAATTTTATCATTTTTTTCGTGGGCAAGTCAGGGATCCGGGGGCAGGTGAAACTGTTGACATTGGCTCTGCTTGTTTTAGTATTCGCAAGGCGTTTCAGTAGCCAAGTGACCAACAAGAAATCGATGCACAGAAATAAATTGCACATAATTAAGGGTTACCAAAGTTTGCTAAGAGGTTTTATACGTATGGGAGCTTTATTTTTATATCGATTACGGATCATTTTGTTTTCTGTGGACCTTTGAAGGCCACTCAAAATGACTTGATAAACAGACCACAAGGGAAGCCAAGTTGACAATTCAATCATGGTAGAACCCGGCGCCACTGCAGCTGGAAGAACCCCGGGCGCCTTGTATATAGAAAATAGTTAGTTGCCTGCACTGCAATTGCCAGCTTTTCCCCAACTCTGCATTATTCTTTTGTTTGTTTGTGTCACTTGGCAGCTTCTATGTTAGCTGTGTGCAAGGAAATGGCACGGCCCATGGCCGGGGGTTGCTGAGGGGCGGGCAACGTTGACAACGGCAACAATTGCAGCCACAACAGCAGTAAAAGGGGAAGAAAAGGCGCACCACGCGGTAATGCTGCCCAGAAAGAGTTGTGCCAGCAGACTGTGTGTGTGTGAGCCAGCAAAACTTGGGGCCATAAATTTCCAACGGATCACATAAATCACATTCAAGTGAAGCTTAACACACGCGCCCAACTAGAAGACGCACACACGGGCTGTTTTATGCATTTTTAGAGGAAAGCAGAGTAACCTTTGCTTCTGGGGTGCAAAATGTCTTCAGGGGGTCAACGCAGGTCAACTCTGGGGAAAATATTAAAAAATTAGAGAGTAACTATGGCGACACTGTTACAATTGATAAAGTTAAGTTAATCATCGGGCATTCTAGGAATTCCTGCAACGCAACCACAACTTGAAGTAGTAATTGCGGAATTCCTAGGGGTGGGCAAAAGTTTTAAGCCAAATTAACTAAACGGTTAAGGCAACAATTGCAAATTGGCAACAAATTCACAGATCATAAACTGCCGAGCACAAGCAACACGAGGTGGCACAACAATTTCGCTCCACTTTCATCTGCAACTTCCAGCAGTTACCAGTTACGTTAGCAGTTACCAGCTCCCGGCAAGCAGCATCATTTCATTTGAGGAACTTTGCCATTTGAACTTGACATTTAGCACACGGTTCGAGGGGACTTCTTTGCAAAACAATTGCAGGCCAAGCCAGCAGACAGAGCGACAGAGACGGGCAGCCTCGATGGGAAAGAGACGGCTATGGAGCCGGAGGAGGGAAATGCACTTTTGGCATTCCTCGACTGCCAGGGAATGCCATCGCACACGCTGGGAAAACAGTTGCCGGGGCGCAAGCGGAAGGGATGAAGCAACCCCCTGCCGGCTGCCGTCGCACGACGACCGTTGCCCGTCGGGGACGGGAAGCGAAAGAGAGACGGCCGCAGAATGGGCGAACGAGAGCAGAGGGTGGGTCCGGCCGAGACGGGCGGCCATTGCAGCACCTGTCGGCCATGCGGCAGAGTCGCGTGCTCGCCGCTTTATTTGCTTCCCGGATTTTGCGCCATTAACAATATGGTTCGGTCTCGTTCAGGACCTCCCTCTTCCTTCCTGCCCTCCCTCCCAGGGCACTTGCAGTGTTGTCATGTGTGAAAGGGCATTGAATAGAATTCCCCAAAACTAATATTAAGCTTGGAAATTAAATTAAAAATCATCAGTGTTTTTGGAGCATAAGAAATTTGTTTGCTCCGATTCTATGAAATCTTGAGATATTCAATTTTGTATTAGCCAAAAACAGCCAAGGCGACAGCACTGCACCCAGCCGCCCCTTGGAAAATCGGTAAATAGACATTCGCTGTTGCTTATAAATTAACCCATTGGCGGAGTGAAAATATTGCCTGTTAATTGATCAATGTGTATGCAACGAGAGTCCAGTGGCTGTTGCAATTGTTGTTGCTGCTGCTGCTGTTGCAGTGTAATTATGCATGTGTGTATTGTGCTGCTAAAATTTAATTAGATTCCATATTAGCTGCTGCACCAAATGCGCCAGCTTAGACTTTATCAGCTGCCTACGTGGACCAGCAAGCACACCACACCATTGCACTTTACGGCGTACGTGCAAATTTATTGTTATTGAAATACAATTGCAAAATTAACTGACAAAGTGTGCGACCCATCGTCAATTCACTCGCCTGCCATATGTTTCCCACTCTGAATGGATGTTTGAATTCGCAGGGGATGGGCTCAATAAAACAATAAATGCACCTTTATTATACAATTATGTGTGTAAGTCTTCCTCATTGCAGAGTTCAAGGCTTTGTTTTTCACGTTTTTCTTGGGTCGCCACCAAAGGTTTGGTGATTCCCAAAACTCGCCGCTCTTCGATGCCCCACATCCACACTCGCATCCCCCAAAGACACCCCCACAACGGCATCCCCTTGCCCACGCCCATGGCCATGCAGGTCCCACCGCTGTTTGCGCTAAACGAGCTTTGCATATTTACTGTACTAGCAGCAGACATTTTACGATATATTGAGAATTATTTGCAATATATTTTGCAACGGGCAACAGCAGCAGCAACAAGGACGACAAATGTTCCACCGACAGCAGCAGCAGCAGCAGCAGCGGCAGCAACAACAGCAATGGCAACGGCAACAACAAGTGCAGTGTTCAGTGGAAATGCAGGCAGAGAAAGCTTCTAATTCCAGCACTGAAACCATAAGTCTTTGTCGCATTGTGCACACACAGGGGCTAGCAGGGGGACGGACATTGTGCGTTGTATTCGTAGTCCTGGCATTTCAGCAAGTACTCCAGTACGGGGTTAGAGGAGGTCCTGTGGGTCCTAGGCCTGGGATTGGCCCTCCAGCTTGGGTCTGAAGTTGCGCCAATAACTTTGGTTCGATACACAAGTTTCGCATATAAATTCGAAACTTATTTTTCTGTTTTCAAAGATTTTGTTTAATTTACGTAAATTTGCATAAGATACAATTGCTGGCCGCACCCCGCTCTGTGAGTGTCTCTGCTGGGAAGTCCCTATTCTTTTTCGGTTCTGTGAAGTCTGGCCTTTGCAGTCTGTAAATTTGTGCGAAAATTGAGCCAAAGTTCAGCAGAGGCAGCAGAGGCGAAAGCACGAGTCAGAGCAGAGCAAGAGCAGCAAACATTTTTTTGTGCACATTTTATTGCCATGGCCTGGACTAAATTTGAATTCAGCTCAAATTGAAAGTTCACAAGCGCACACACACAAGCGCACCGCCGGCCGCATCCCCCCCACCAGCAAATATACACATGCGCCGGGACACACCGATATTTATGCCTTTTCGAATGCAGCTCAACTCAGCTTTAATTTAAATGGATTTCTCTGCCGGCGACCCTGGCAGACATATGGCAGCATTTGCAATTTCCCCTTTGCCAGAGGGACATGCCAGGGGGGCGATGAATGGGTCGGTCGGTCTCCATGGGCTGGCGACTCCACTGACTGCTGAGGATTGATTGTGCTTGTTGATATTTTGTCAAATAACGCAAATAAATACACAATTACACACTCAAGTGAATCCGGGGGAGGATTGGGTGGGCAGGCCGGAGTCATGGGGTTAAACCGAGCATGGACGTGCTCTCTGTGTGCTATCCTTGTTTAAAGGATTTTCATTTGTTTAAATGTGCTTTATCGAAAATGGCCAAAAGGCCGCTGGCCACCGTTGATGTTGTTTTTGCCACAACTCGTGTCCCTTGTTGCCACGAGCACAGTGGCAAAAATAAAAGCATTTCTACAACAATTAAGCAGTGAAATCTTAGATTCCTTGCTTGAAAAATTCTTTACATAAATACCATTTAATTTTTGTTTTAAATAAATATCATGGCGTGCATAACCGTGTGTGTTTTTCCCACTGTGCCCCGACTTCTGACTTTGTCCCTGTTTGTTTTTGCCTTCGGCGTTGTTTTGGTTCGGCTTTTTTCGGCACACGCCCGTAAATTCCAATGTAAAATGTTGCATTTATCTTGTAAAAATAATAAATCCAGCCAAAGGGACTTTACTCTCGCACGCTTGGCAGCACAGCCAGTAACAGATTGTGCCGCCCCTCGAAGGGATGCGATCGCAAGGGTTCGATTTGGGATGAGATAGCCGTGGGGAATGGGTTGTGGATTGTGGGTCGGGATTCGGACATTGTTAATGGCCAAATGGATAAAGAGACGTAAATTTGGCTAATTTTATTAAGCGTCAATCGAAGAGAGTTCGTTAAGGGTTGGGAAATGGGCGACAAAAAATTAGTAAACACTCGGCCATTAATTTAATTTATTTATGGCCTGCCTGTTTCATTGGCGCGCATTTATTCCAATTCGAAAATCCCGAACTGCTGTGCGATAAATTCAGTCGAATGTGAAAATTGTGCTCCTGCATTTCCACTGCATTCAGTTCACCCACAAACACGGACAGTGCACATGCACATGCCGAGGATTTTCATTATAAAATATTGGGCGGGCAGGCGAGTGTCGCAAAAGAGTTTGCAATTTATTTAAAAATAAAAGTATCTAAAAGCATGACAAATAGTGTGAGATATGTTTTTGCGCACTGCAGCAGGCTGATCCCCTCCATCGCGCTCTCCCCGCCCCATTTTCCCCTTTTTTCAACTCCCGCCCTCCGAATGCGACATATGATGGGGCGCCGCTGATTTATTTGCATACAAAAGCGCAGCAGACAGAGCAAAAAACAAAAATCCCTCGGCCTGATTCCTCCCCTTGGCTCTTTTTTAGTAACGCCCATTTTTGACGCCAACGAAGTCGCGTCGATTGAGTTGGCTGCAGTTGCCAACAATTTGCCGGGGAAAACGGAAAACGCGGGGGGCTGTGAGGGGAGTGGGATGCCGACAGAGTTCATGAAAAGTACATTCAAAATCAAAAATCAAAATGCCAGTGAGTGGGAGTGTCAGGTTGCCAGGGAACATATTTCAAATGAGTTTAATTGCACCTGAAACAGGAAAGCATGGGAAATGACTAATTTGAGGGATTCTATTAAATCTCCTAATATCTTTTTAACCCAAAAATTCAACCTCAATCTGCTGCAAAATTACCGCCTGGCATTACCCACCCACCCATTGCCCCTGCCCTGTCTTTCGCTCAATTCATCATTTGGCAACATTTTGCTTAGCGCCAAGTTGCATTTAGTTGTTATTTATGCAAATTTTACATGCTTCAACTTTTCGCCAAGTGCGTCGTGCCGTTTTCGATTATTTAAAACTTTGTGCGGAATTTAGTAGATTGGAGCGGCGGGGGAGCGGAGCCCTGGCGCGGGAGTCTCCATTTTAATGCGCACACCTGACGCGCCTCAGCATCTTCCGGCGCGTCTTGCTCCGGGGAACTCCTTGGGCCTGGAGGATTAGGGTCTGCTCCTCGTGCATAATTTTGTGCGCTGCTGTTGAGGCAAATAAATTCTTGAGACGGCTAAAGTTATTAGATTAGCATTAGAGGGCCGGGAGGAGGAGGGAGGCGATGGGACAACAGTCCCGGGGCTGAGCTTAGAATTATGATTTACCTCAGGTTATTTACATGCGCATAAACGAAATGCCTTGAGCTGCTCAAATTGCGAGAATTTATGAAAAACTTAACTCACTGCGTAGCGTGTAGTCATGTGGCTTTTATAGTTCCAGGCGCCAATTTCTGCTTTTTATTTTTTACTTTTTACAACAAAAAGTGGAAGTTTTCATCGTCGAAACCAACAAATATTACCTAACCAAATAACTTCATTCGGTTTTGGTTTTTAAATAAGTTATTAACATGTAACCAATATTACTTTCACAATTAACACATTTATAAACATATCAATTTTACATTTTGTTTTAAATTATTTACTAATTTGTTCACTAATCAGTTTCCTTGGTTTGTGTTTAGTTTTTATTAATTTTTTACTAACACGTGAGGCCTTGCTTCGGCGTTTGACCTTCGTAATTAAATGATTTGTTTCCTTCTGCGTTTCAGGTAAGAGATACTCAGAATCTCTTGCGGGCTCACTTCTACCAGACTGGCTAGGTAAGTCAATGTTTTTTATATTATTTGGTATACCCTTAGCTTATAGTTTTACCTTTGATTTCTTTTGAATTTTCGTAACAAATCCTGCTTTGATTTTTGTTATTTCGTTATTCAACTTTAAATATGCGTTGCAAAGCCATTTTTTTTTTTGGTGGAAAAACAAGCTTTTGATTTTTGATGCCAATTTCCCGAACCTCAGACTTGATTTTCGAAAACAACAAAAAACACAAACTCAACCACCCCGACCCGCCTGCTCCAGTTTTCCAAGACTTTTCCAACTCCAAATCCAAATGACACTTCTGATTCGAGCTTCTTTGAATTTTGTGTTGTGTTGATTTTTGCGTTCGGTTGTTGTTGCTGTCGTTGATGTTGCAACATCATCACATCACCATCATCTTGATCATCCCGTTTGTCTTCATTTCGTGTCAGTCAAAGGAAGCGTCTCCTGCCAGAGTTCGAGAGGTAAAGCGAAATTTTCAAATTCCAATAAATCTTTGTAAGTTTTGTGTTGTGTGCATTCCTTACTCCCGACTATACTCCTAGAAATTACTGAATGTGTACTGTATGTTACATACCCCTCCACCAAACAAGCAAGCAACCAACCAAACAACCAACCTACCAACCAACCCAAGATATCTGTCATAGTTCAGCATGTGCATGCATCCAAAATAGGTGTTGGCCAAATAAATTAAACCACTCTGTACATATAATATGTGAAATTATCAGCTCATAAAATTTGCCAAAATAATTGCCAATTACTCAGTTTGTCAACTCGAAACCACCACACACGTACAGGCTTCATTTCAAATACTCGAACAACCACAACACACAGAGCAGCATGATTGCAGGAAAGGGTTTCCTTGGTGCGATTGGCGCAATTAAAGCCTCCCACAAAATGCGCCCGGCCAGGAGGAAAGTATCACTTGGCACGCAAAGAAAATCAGCGAGAAAATTGGTGATGCCTGGCTGCGAATTTTACAAAGCGTATCATTTTGTTAGCAGTTTTTCAGCAGCTTGCACTTGACAAGAATCGCCGCGGATCACGCCAGCCCATGTGGGGCACTGTGCAGCGGCACAGTGGTGCAATGCTACAGTGGTGCATTGCACCCCCACACAGCCAATTAAACACACATTTAATTTACTCCGGTTCAACACGTCCGTTTAGGCACTCGAATCGCTGTTAATTTCTGTTTTTAGTTATGTTAACCAAACACTCGAGAGCCAAACGAACATTTAAGAGCTCTGCAGATATATTCCATACATGTGCAACCTCTGCAGTTTTCTATATGTTTATGGGCAATTTATACAATCGCATAAATTACCAGGGCAAACATAAACAAAACTTCCTTCCACCGAGTGCCATTTGCCAATCGTAATCAATTCGTGTCTATAAAAAAGGGACAGAGCGTCCTGTCGCCAACAACAAGTACGGTTCCAAGTCGGTATCTACAGAGCCGTATCCGTATCCGTACCCGCCCTTGGGGCCCCCCGAGCGGCCCAACCACCCAAACACCCAACCACCATTTGCCCACGCATAAATATTTATCTGAAATGTTGAAATCTTCAACTGTAGAAAACGTAAAATCCATTAGAAAATTAATAAAGTCTATGGCGGGAAATGTATTCCTGCGAATGCGGTTTTCCACTCTCTTTCCCGCCGCTTTCTAATTTTTTTCCTTCACCCTCCTCCGTCCCTTCTTTGGCAGCTCATTTTTTGTCATATAGAGAAAATTTGTGGCTGTTTTTTGAGGGGAAATTGTATATTATGCCGACGCTAATAGAATAAAATCCAATCGATTACAGTAATGTTTTCTTTGTCTGGATAATGTTTCTGTCTGCCTTTTAGCCGGAGTTGCTGGGTGCGAGAGCCTTTTAGGACACAATCCATTAGACCAGTTTCAGGCAGCTGCTGCAGGGGTTGAGAAATACGGCTATACGACGCCTATCAATAGTTGTAGTTGCAATATTATAGTGATAATTGAAAACAGCATGAAACCTCATGTTTACGAAATTAGATTAGTTAGTTTTCAATGGAAATATATTAATCAGCATTCGCTTTTGGCCCCAATATAGTTTCTAACCCCGCCTGTTTACAGCACATTCCCATTCAGCAATTCACAGCTTTGGAAGCAATTATATCGTAGATTTTTCCTAAAGATACATTTTGATTCCTAATAACCCAGCAAATATACATGAGATATGTAAATTGGTAGCCTCTGCTGCTTTGATCGTTTTGTTGGCCAGATGTTTGCACACACTTTGGAGTTCGCTTCATTATCATTCGGACGGGGTCTATTTATAATCGAGGGAACATGAATGGAGCAAATGTCTCGACGAGATCGACGCGTCGGCGCCCCTCTTCAGGCCCCCGGGCCGGGCTGCCACATTTCCACTCTCGCGCACACATTCAGGAGGAATGGCACGCAATTCCCAATAATAACATAATAATGTGCAATAAAGTATCTTAATTTGTTGAATTGTTGATAAACTTTGGCGCCACTTTGCGGATAAACATGAAACAAAACAATCGGAAAACGCTCAAGCCGGCGATGAACTGTTCCATTTGTTCTATTTCGGGTAATCCTACATTACCTACATTGGCCAAGACATTCGGCAGGTTAAAGATACTTGCGAGATTGTTTTCCCGGCCTCGAGAAACTTTCCCCAGGCAATTGCAATAGCATTTCCGGTATTTCGCTCCACATTTCAACTTTGTTCCAGTGCAATTATCTGTTCGCTTGACTTCTGACACCGGCAGGTGAGCGGGGGGGAGGCAGGCGACCAGGTAAACACTCTGGCAGGGACAAATTCCAACTGCAACAAGTTGAATTATCTGCAGCACACACACTCTCGGGCCAGTTGGCTGCGGTGTGAGTGCACTTCCCTTTCTGGTCGTTGGCCGTGTCCTCTTAATTGCCCCTCCGAGAGCGACTTGGCAAATTAGTTAATTGGCGGCCAGGTCACTTTGAACTGCGCCATAGTCACTGGTCGACGATGTGTCTTACAGATGCCGAGATACATGCGATGTATGGATGCAATTCCTATTCATTCCCCCCTCGGATTTGTCACTTTTATCTTGTTAATTCTTCCCCAGTTTTTATTCCTCATTCAATTGTATTAAATATAGCCAGTCTATATGAAGTCTCTTGGAACCTTTTTCATTGATAACTTTTGGAGCCACTCTCGCTAACCGGTTGGTCAATCCATTGTCCAAATATTCGGCTTCTCTGGGTCAGCATTCACATCTACTAACAAAATTGGCTGACTTCCTTTGTTTCTTTCTTCAGTCATCGTTTGAAAATGCCGCATTTTACCCATAATAATAGCACTTAATATACTTGTTTATATATCTTGTATTCTTTTTTTGTTTACCCCGTTCTTTCGTAGCCTTTGAGAGTAATTATTGGTTATAGTCATATCCACGTTTATCAAAAATACACTCGGGTATTCCAGATACTCTTTGCCAACTTCGTAGAGTGCTCCCTCATCGTTCATAACCTTTGGAATGCCTCGATAATCCTGATTAAATATTAATATTTCTACCATTCCATGTCGTTGAGCCTCAGATTAATGATTAATGGGCAACGAATTTGAATAACAATTTCGGGAATTAACCAAAATGCGGACAACGGAATTGTTATTAATATTCCAGACGGTTGCCACTCGATTCGCACGCAATTAAAACACTCCGTCCGTCAGGTGAACAACAACATAAAAGCGCTGCCAGAACGCCTTTTATTGATTTTCGGTGGCCATTAGATTTCGCACAGTTACCCATATTTTCCGCCATTTACAAAACTCCCCCGAAAATGGAAGAGCCCGCTGAAGACCCCACCCTCAGCCCCGAAGGCAATGTGGCAGATATTTTTCTTGTTCTTTTGCCAGCTCAGCAGATGAATGCGTATAATTTTCGGTTTGATTTATGCGCGTTGACCCCGCTTCGGGCCACCTTAGTAGCACACATGGCCAATACCCTCCCAGCCCCTCCCATTCCCCGGGCAACCTCAGATTTGTTATGGCTTCGGGCAGGGAGCTACTGAAGCTGTTCAAAGCACTGGCAGAAATCGTTCTGGGCCTTTACAAAATTTAGTTTTTAAATGATATTCCCTAGAAGCAGCTGGAAGCTTTTGTACAGTTTTGTTTGTCTGACAACAAAATGAGTTTATTTTGCTTGGCATTTTCTCGCAGTGCTGATGCTCCTGCTTTTATCGCTGCAAATGCTAAACGCAGGCCATCCATTTCAGTCTCGGATTGTGGGGCGGGCTTTATTACATTAGGCGTTCGTAAAGTAAAAATTGTGCCACTTTCTCAAAAACACGCACAGCACAATAAGTGGGTGTGTATGCCGATGCGAAGCCTTTGTCCTCCAGCTCCCGCTCCTGCTTCTGCTCCGGCTCTGTTCCTCTTCCTGCCATTCAACCTGCTGCGGGAAACTGCCGAAAAAAGGCACCCGGAAAATGCCAGAAGGTAGCTAGAATTTGGTGGAGGGGGACTTCGGGGGCAGGACCCAAATGTGCTTGGCTGTTCGCTTTTGTTTGGGCGCCCTGCTTTTGCTTACATAATCAGTCATGTTATCCTTGTTTCGCATGGCATACAAACACATTAGGATACACAGGGCGACAGAGACATAGAAAAAATTATTTATTTATGTCGCTGGCCTCATGCAGATATTATTTTTATATTTCCATTGCGTGCGGGTGTTCGGAAAGGGGTGTGCGCGGGGTGGGAGGCGACTTAAAAATCATCGAAGCAAATGCGCATATTTTGCAGAACATGTTTTGGAAGTGATCATTTCATTTAGGGTCTCTAACCTTTTCGATTCAAAAGGAAGTTAAAGGTCTCTTTGAGTGATAGCTTTAAGATGGTAAAGGAATTCTTGGATACAATGGTAGGACAATCCACCCTTTTGGTTTATTTTCCAGGGGTTGGCATTAGAAACCCGTATGTGTATATTTGTCTCCGTCTAGCATATGGGAGTCCTGTAAGGCCAGGACAAGGTTGGGATTTCAAAAAATCACTACTAAAAATACACAGTATATCAAACTACAAATTTTTTAAATTATTAAATTAAAGAACCCTTTAGAATTTAAAAGCTTGCATGCGAAAATATTTTTGGTAGTTCGAATAGTTTTAAATGTTCTAGAATCCTAGTTACCCAAGTTATCCCTTCTTGAAGTCGCTCTCACGCATCCTGGCCATGTTCTTGGCCGAATTTCCATTTACCAGGACGAAAGCTGCGAGAACTACATAACTGTTCTCTGGCTTTCCGCACCGAATTCCTTTTGCCATTGATAAATGGCTTTCTGCTCGGAGTTTGTTGATTTTATTGCTCTCCGGCAAGCTCCTGCGCTTTCGGCCGCTTGTCCTTTCGCATTCGCATTCGCCGTCGGCGAAATTTTTGTTTGTTTCCACTTGCCTTGCGCCGGCTTTCTCCTCGAGTTGCCCTTTTCCTTTTTTCTGCTTGCTCAACGGAATCTGGGCTATTTATTCACCCAATTTCTATTTTTTGTATGCCTTTCGCTGCGCACATTTATCATTGTGCCTTCAGCATACAGCATACAGCACACAGGGTTCCACCCACCAACAAGTACACTTGCAAAAATCACC
Organism: Drosophila ironensis; assembly: GCA_021223825.1. Taxonomy (NCBI): domain Eukaryota; kingdom Metazoa; phylum Arthropoda; class Insecta; order Diptera; family Drosophilidae; genus Drosophila; species Drosophila ironensis. The sequence goes on from JAJJHQ010001034.1 coordinate 3,132,353, forward strand.
AGCCCCCCAAGGCCCGGTGACCTTCTCTGCAGCGCCACCATTTGGGGCTCTTGACATTTCCAAAAAAAGCCGTCTCGGGTCTATAATCAGGCATATTTTATTAATCATAATTGCCTTTATTGTTTCTGGTGCCGTCCAAATAGGTGAAGCCCCCAAGAGAGGTGCGGCAAATGTTTATTTATCCACATATACACATACTTATGTATATTTGGCATTAAAAAAGAGGAGATATGATGTTCCCTACTTTTTATATTTATGCTTTTTTCATAGGTTTCAAAATGGGTTAAAAAAAAACAAGGCCAACACATATATTTTCATAAATTTTATAGGAATATCTTTGAAAGCGCGTGCTTTTTCTAGAANATACATATATTTTCATAAATTTTATAGGTACATATATCTTTGAAAGCGCGTGCTTTTTCTAGAAAAACATACCTTGGCTAAATCCAAACTATTTGGTTTATAAACATACACGTTTTTAAATTGTCGCAGCTGATTTGTGACAGTTGCTAAATCTTTATAAACTGCAAACTCATTGCGAATGCTTTGTGTGTTTCCACCTCGACGAACTCGTAAATAAACAACTCCCAGCGTCGGCGGATTTGTGCGATTTTATTCGTATTTTTTTCGTCGTTTTCGCCGTACGCATGCTGATCCCCGCTTGCCCCCCGCTACCCCAGCCGCCCTGCCCCAGTCCCCGCCCTTCCTACACTTCGATGATGACGCTGTCGTGCGTGTGCTGGGAACCCAAAAACAAAAATCAAAATAGCTGCGAAGGCTTGGCCGCCGCTTCATACATACAAACGTACAAATTTTGGGTTTCTTTTGGGTTATATTTTGGGAAACAAGGGGAGAAACGAGTTGGGAATCGAGAGTGGATGGCAGTGCCATCTGCCGGCCAGCGGCCGCATTAAGCAAGGGCCAAAGGCGAAAGAGCAGCTGAGCTTTCGGGGTCCAGAGGCAAGCTTGCGGGATCGGATGGGATCGGCGAGCTGCAGGGGAATCCCCCCACGCACAGGCTACTTAAAATGCATCGCCTGTGCACAACACTCGCTCTCTGATGAGGTAGGTGTCGCGGATTTAAACAACATCACCCGCCGAGCGGAGTTGGAATTTCGATTGCCGATTATATAATTGACTCTCCCCCGGCTTTTCCGCTCACTCGGGCGGCCCATTCAGCTTTTCCACCGCCTATTCCCAGTGGAATGACCCATATACGAATTTTAGAGCCGATATTGATGGAGTGTGAGCGCGAGTGCTTTATGGGGCCATCTCCTCTGCGAAAGCACTCAAGAAAACGCTTGCTCTTGAGTCGTTTTCCCCCCTTCCGACGCGCCAAGCCGCCGGCCCGGGGCCACCATAAATAAATCGATGAGCCCCGAGCCGCGGTGTGGCGAAATGCTTAATTTTATTGATTGGTTTTTTGGTTTGGGACTTTAAAAGTTAATAAAACACTTGCACTCACACTCCGGCGGGCTCTCTTCAAGGGTCGCGCTCGTTCTCTCGCCGCTTCTCGCTTCTCTCGCGGAATTTATGGCGATTTGTGCAGCCCTCGTAAAGCATGCGACTTGCAGCTGAGTAATTTGCTTTTATTTTGTGCGGAACATGCGCAAAAACCGAAAAGCAATGCGAAACCGAAGAAGAAGACCCAGCCGCCGCGTCGCGTGTGTAGAAAATTAAACTTATTTATTGTAAAACATTTGAGGTAGCAGCCGCCGAGTGTGGAGAAAGAAATCGAAAGCAATTCGCACATAAATCGCGACCAGGGAGACGTGCTTAATACTGTTGATGCGCCCGATGCGCCCGCTGCGCCCTCCTCGACATTGGCCAAACAAAGCGAATGCTTTATGGCCGAAAAGTATTGACTTATTGCCGCTCGTAAATCGCACGTAGAAGCCGTCTGGAAGGCAGTGTGAGTGTCCGGGGCGATGGACAAGCTTGTTGACAAGCTCGTTTCACTGCACAAACGCTAATTAAGATGTGAAGTGCCGCCGATATTATTAAAAAATACAAAATTTATTAATTGACCGCAAGAGAGCCACGAGGAGAGCGAGTGCCGGAGCGCGCTCGATTTCCCCTCCACTCGCACACAGACGCGGCACCTACTCAACGGCTGCTAGCTGGCTGATTTATTTGCCATAAGTCAAAGCAGGCGAGCACATAAACGCCCAGCGAGCGAGCGAGAGGGCGCTAGGGCTGGCGCAAGAGAGCGAGAGAGGACGGGGCTGGGTTATTTGTCTTGCGGCCCGCCATTATTCATTCGGCTCTCTCGCTCTGCCGCTCCTTCACTCACTCTCTCGCGGCTGGCCGTCTGCGCTCTCGCTCTCTCACTGTGATTTTAATGGCCGCTCTGAAGTGTTTATCGCTTGTCGCCCGCCCCCTTTTTGGCTCGCTCTCTTTCGCTCGCTCTTCGTCGCCGCCGTCCTTGTTGCTGTTGTTACTTCATCTGCCTCTTGCCAGCGTTTTCCTGTTGCACTGCACTTGGCGTTTTCCTTTGCCTCTTGGCTTTTCTTGGCAGCAGCTGAAAAACCGCGCCACAATTGGCAAACCGTCGTTGCCTCCGCTTCCCCTTCCCCATCCCCATCCGCATCCTCTTCCTCCGCAGCTTGGCCCTTTCCCCAGCGTTTTCTTGGCAAAAAGAGTTGTTTTAAAAATTGTTTACGACCGCATTGCTGACGCTGTTCATTTTCCCCCTCGGGAAAACTCAAGCTCGCTTCCATCTCCGTCTCCGTGTCCGTCTCCGTTTCTTGGTCTTCTTCTTTGGCTTCCCCTGATTAATAGTTTTATTTATTTTTAGCGCTCATCTTGCAAGTCCAGAGACGTTTTTGTCGCTTTTGTTGTCGTCGCCGCCTCAATTTATGAGTCTTTATTAAAACGCTGTATTTCCCTCGTTCGCCTGCCTCTGTTTCCCGTTTTTTATTTATTAATTTCTTGCCGCTCTCGCTGTTTCCCGATCCCCCTTTCCCACATTATCAGTTAAACCAAATTCTTTGTTTTTATCAAATTTCTGTCACATTTCGCTGATTTATCGGGTCCCACAATTTATGTTTCGATGTTTTCCCAATGCCTTTAATGAAGTGGCCGGCGGAGAAAATAAATAACAAACATCTTTCAAGGGTCCGCCAGAAGTGTTAATTGCTTCGGGAAACTTGTTTTTATGGATTTGGGAGTTGATAGATGGGCGTGGGGTTATTAGGCAAAGCAAGGTGAAGCTCTATTTTCGTTTAATTTTGGTCGAAAAGAAATTAAAATTTGTAACCATAAATTTCTTTCAATAAGCCATAATCACTTTGGAATTATCAAGGCAGAGGTTAATAACTGATTAATGTATATTTTTGGGCTTCTTAAAAGTCTGAAATTGTAACAATATCAATATCTCTTCTCCAATATTACGACCGGGTATCCAGAAACTACATTTTTCTTCATGAATCGATGACGTTTTCCGTGCCTAAAAATATTTATTTATCAGAAGAGCTGTTGACAAAGCCGGGTTGTTAGGGTTTAAAAAAATGAGAAACAAAAACCCCAAAAAAAACGAAGACACGACTGCGCCTGACCCCGCCGACCCCGGGCCAACATGTGAGAACGGCCCCAGCTGGGTCGCCGATCGTGTTCTCCTCCTCCGAATCCGTGTCCTCGAAAGATCATGACAAGATTTTCGTGCCTGCTAAAGGAGAATGAGAAATGTTCCCCTTGCGAATTTCGGCGGGAAACTGTTGTAAATTCTCGGGCGGCACGAATTCGAACTCGACCGCGTCCGAAAACAATCGTTAGAGTTATCCTTGACTTATGCATTGTCTCCGGGTTGCATGGTTTTTTTCCTCCTTTTTCTGCTTCAGAAACAGTTTTTTAGCGTCTGAGCAACACATGCGAGACATTAAAAAATCATTCGAGTTGCGATCGTTAACTTTTTACCGCCGTCAAGGTCAGCGTTTTCCTCCGAAAATGATTATCCTCAGCCTTGGATCGGCGAGAAATGTGTGCAATTTTTTTACGAGGCCATAAAAAGTGCAATGTTAAGTGTCGGCAGCGCTGCTAATTTGGCCTTCCGTTGAAAACTCTGGATGCAGGATGCAGGACGACAGGACACACGCTGTCCCCTGTCCCACGGAGGTCGCAGGATGCCTTTCCGCTGGCATTTAGGTAGATGGACCACTGCATTTGGCAGTTTTTTACGAGCCCAGTGGCAGTTGCCAGCCGTGGCAGCGTCCGACAACAAAAAAATACATGCAAATATCAAGAAAAGGAAAAGTCAAAGAGCAGATAGCAGCAGGTAAATGCGGCAAATTGCATTCGCAGTAAAGTCCTCACCTGATGTTTAAAAGAAGATTTCTCAGAGTTTCGGTCAAATATTTACAGGAAACCGTATCGTTTTTATAATAATTTCTTAAAGCAGCTTTATAAATTGCTAAAACAAACTGAAAATGGCAAAAAGCAAAGGCCAGAACAAGATTTCGAGGCTTAGAAAGGCAAGAGCAAATTAACTAAGGCGCAATTCGAGTGGAATTCTTATCAGATTTCTAATTAATTTAATTCTGCCTCGTCGGCCCAACTACTGCCTTTCGGCCCCACCCCCCGGGCCCCGCCTCCCGGTTCTTCTGAGTCGACAAAAATGTCGAGGACTGGGCGGACGGGCGGTTCAGGTGAGGGGACACGTTGGCCACGGGACAGGGGACAGGGGACGCCTGCCTGCCTGCCTGACTTCCTGACTCTTGTCAAAGTTTGCTGATTAAATCAGTCATAGAAATGTCGAAAGGAGAACGGAGAGACATGGCGACAAATGAAAAACCTTTAGACCAAATCAAATATTTGCCTTGGCCAGGACGGCAGGCCAGGCATTTAACCGTTAGTTTTGTGGCCATATTATGCAAAAAAAAAGCAGCAGAAAAAAAAGGAAAAAGTTGGAGAAAAAATACAATGTACAAAAGACCACCAGCAGTCGATGCCACAAACCTGGGGAAAAAGTAAGCTGAAACCAAACACGAAACAGTTAAGAGAGGGGGGTAGGGCCGGGAGGCGGGAGTCGGGGGTACGGTCTAAAAGGCCCAAACGGACGTACAAGGAAAAAGCCATCGTCATCGGCAATTCAAACATATGCACGCCTCTGCTTCTGCCGCCGTCGACGGCGCTGCCCGCTGCTTAGTTAGCCTCATTTAGAAAACGTTTGTTATGCAATGCCAACATTTGTATTCGAAAATGTTTTTTATTCAGTTGTTGACTTTTTTCGTCCGCCGCTGTGGCTGCTCGGCTGCTTGGCTGCTCGGCTGGTTAGAGTTGGCCTAAATGGTGGCGGCCTGGGACTGTGACTGCGACTGGGACTGGGCCTGTGACTCTGGGGTCTGGGGTCCGGGGCCTTAAAATCCAAGTCGAGGAGATGGCTATGGCGATGGCGATGGCGACGACATGGCTTTGTGCCGACTTCAGCTGTTTTTCCTTGCCTTTTTTCCTCGCCACTCGCGCTCGAGTTTGAATTTTAAATGCAATCATTTCCTTTGCCGCAGTTGGTAACCCGTGGTGTAAGGACTTCGTGATTTTCGCCATGATTGTTCAAGCCATGTTAAAAAGCCTCTCCACTAACGAACCCAAAAGAAACGGCAACCCCCTTAACTCATGACAGGCGAGGAGGTTTCGCTCAGTGTACAATGCGGGGCACTGATTTCAATCGCTGCACGCCCGCAGAATTTCCACAAAAATCCGAAAACAAAAGTTCGTTTGATTTATGCGTCGAGCGATTTATAAAGATGTCGACTGCAACTCTTTCTCTCATTTCGTTGTTGTTTTTTCATTTTCATTTTTTATTTAAACATTTCAATACAAGTAAATGTGTATAAGGGTTTCACGTTTTCGGGGAGACTACCTGAAGCCATCGGCGGCTCCATCAGCCAAATGAGATAAAAAATTTCGAGTTTTTTCGTGGCCGTCGGTCCCTGTCAACCCAATTCAAATTGTGTACAAAATCGTGAGGCGCATAATTAAAATTTATTTGTTATAATCATGCCAGGAATCCGGCAATTGAGTTGTTCGGGCAACGTGCGATTGCCGCTGTCCAGTTTAAGTAAGAAATTACAAAAGCTCATACTCGCATGTGGAAACAATATTCTCCGTAACACTAACACCCTTATGATGGGTAAATAATAGTTGAATTAATTATTGTTTATATCGCTTCAATTGGGTTTAATTAGTACGAGTGTTCCGTCGATGTAACGATCGATTCGAAGGCGAGTGCTGCATTTTATGGACTATTTTTAGACAACCTATCGATCACGGACAGCGGCAAAATCGCGGCGCCAATGGAAAATGGCAAACGGGGGGAAAAGCCAAAGGGGGCGGAGCCAATCTGTCGCAGCTACTCGAGTCAAGTGGTCAGGGCCGCGCCATTTTCGGTTGCGATGCGAAAAACTTTACAATGGCAATTAAAAGTAATTACCAAAGCCATTAACGCAGCAGCAGCAGCGGCAGCAGCAGCAGCAGCAGAAATAAGATACCTAAAACGGAAAAAACGGCTCCAAGAAAAGAGCCGAACCACAAAAACAAAAAAGTGCACGTAATTTATTTGTCATCCATCGGCTGGCAATAAGTCAGACAATCACAAAAATGCTGTCAACATTAAGACATGTGAATACGAATACATTTGCGGCAGCAGCAGCAACTGCAACAGTGTTGCTGCAACGGCGACAAACGGCGGAGACGACGTCGCCAGCATTTCAAGATTTATGGACGTGTAACCTGTTTCTTTAATTGCACATTTGCAGCCCCAAACGACGACAAAAGCAGCAGCTACAGCTCCAGCAGCGCCAACAAAAAACGTGAAAAATGAATTAAATAAAACTGCATACAAAGCAAACGAAACGATTTGAAAATGAACTGGAAACAGTAGCAAAAACAGCCACAAAAAGCGCTGATTTAATTCGCCTTCTTCACATTTTTTTTGTGCCGACTGCTGGTTCCTGTTGCTGTTTGTTTTGTTGCTGCTTGGCTGCACTGCATCAAATCTGGAGGCTGCAATGCAAAGAGTTAAAGGTCTCCTCCGTTCGTCAACAAATCGCGGCTTGGTAGCCATTTTTGGGCAGCCTCTTGACGCAGCTGCAGCCTCGTTAGCGATTCACCAAATACGTGAATGCAATCCATCATTAAATTCAATTGCAGCCAGGCCAAAGTGGCAATGGGACTCACAGAGAAGTCTTAGATAATTATCCCAAACTAATGTCCATTACAAAGCAAATAGTTTAGATCCAGATCCTATAAAGTAACAATGCCCAAATAAACAAGCTGAGTAAATTTGAGCAGGAAGTTTTTGACATGGTTTTTTTTGGCCAAAGTTTTCCCATATAAATAATTACATATATCAGCTAATTTTATAATTCTTTGAACAACAATAGGGCCCAGCCGCCCTGCCAGGGCTGGGAAAATGCGGAAAATGCAAACAGATACAAAACTCAATGAAAACTTGCCGGCAAACAACATCCCAATAACAGTTTTGAGTTTCATGTTTTTGTCGAATTAAAATTTGCTACAAGGCACGTCTCGGCGAGCGCCAAAGTTTGCTGCCGCTGATGCTGTATTCGCACACAGGACTCCCCGTTCCCGTTCCCGTTCCCGTCCACCATCCCCCATCCCGCATCCTTTTGCCTCTGCCGCCACGACTGGTGCACTCCTTTTGCCGGCGCTTGCTTAGTTATTCATGTACATTTGTATCCTGCGCATAAAATTGCGGCTGCGGCTGCTGTGCGGAAAGGCAGCAGACAAATAGTAATGAAAACTCTTCTCGACTGCCAGGACACTATTTCTTCTTCTGCTTGTTTCTGTAGCTTTATCTCGCTGTGTGTCCGTGCAGTTGTGTCTGTCGCAGCCCCTTTGTTGCAAGAGGCAGCGGCAACATTTCGACATAATGTAAACTAATTAAAATTCAAAAGCCATAAACAGATTTTGCCAATAAAACTTTGCTAGCTAAATATTTTTTGCGCACACACTGGCGTGGTGCGGGGTGCGGAGGGGGGCGAAAGGATTCCGCCCTGGGAAAACAAAGAAAACTTTACAAAAACCGAACGCAGAGTGCCGGATTTTTGGCTTCAAGTTGGCCTGTTCTTCGGCATTTCTTGCCCCGGGTTGAATTCCGCCTTAAAGTTTCAACTGCTCGCATCCCGAAGATACATTCCCACTTGTTTTTGTTGCCATTGTGTATTGTTGTATCTGCGAAGATGTATAGATACGCCAGTGTGGGGCTGCAGCTCGAGTGCAGGAAGTGAAACGTAGGAAGTGTGGCCAACAACATTTTATACTCGAGCGCATAATATTCATATGCAGGCCATAAAAAACTTTGGCAGCTCAACGAGAGATCTTCTTCCGACGTACCGACATCCCTGGCCGCCCCTCAACGACATGTACAGTGGGTCCTCTAAAAAGGGAACATAGTTCGCTCTTATAGCTTATAACTTTGAGAACTATTTCATTAATTTTAACCCGTTTAGAATTTGTTGTTTACCATCGTTTGTCTTTTAAATGACAGAGTAATACCTTGACAGCAAACATGATCCCTTAATCAGTGTTATATTATTTCTAATTAATCTTTTTGTGGAAATATCTCATCATCCCATATTAGATTGCTTAGTTAAGTGGACTGTTTTGTATTGACAAATGTTTAGAAAGCATTTTGAAGCATATCTCTGCCATGGTGGCCCATAATGCAACGCTCGATGGCTGGGCAGACATTTGTGCAATATACGATAGTCAAGTCGAGTTGAGAGCCAAGCCGCCCCTACCACGCCCCCTGGTGTCCCGATTTTTGTTGTTCGTACTGCTCTTGTTGTTGTTGGCTGCTGAACAATTGAAGTTCGCCGGCGCAAAAATATAAAAAACGTGAGCAAGTGAGCAAGTGAGCCAGTGAGATGTATAGTATGCGAAGAAAGGGAGAGCCAGTCTCAGCTGATGGTTGTTCTTGTTGTTGCTGCTGCTCCTGCTGCACTAGTGGTGCTGGTGGTGGTAGTGGTGGCATTGGCGGCGGCGGTGGTGGTGGTGCAACGCCTCCATTTGCAAACTGTGGGCAAAAGTTGGAAAACGGGAGCGGCAGGAGCTTAACTTAACTTTGCTTTTACTGCGATAAAATGAAAATTGCACACGCGCCATAAATAAGGATTCTCACAAGGATAATTTATAAAACTTTGCTCAGAAGCGTTTTACTTATGAGAAGCGACCGACGCCAGACAACGTACTCCACACCTGGGCGGGGGAAAAGGGACAGTCGCAGCACGGAAAAAAAATCATATTTCAAAGCCCTACAACCACGGAGATAAATCCTAGAAAAATCGATGTCATATAAACTTAATGATCAGATCAAAATTGTACTTCACTGTCCCATTTTTGCGCAGTGACAAAAGTCTGAATTATTTCCCGGTGTTCTCCGTCGCGCCTTGCATGCATATCCTTGGGAACATTGGCCTCTTGAAACCTATTGTCCTGCCGGTGGTGAAGTTTGTAAATTCCGTTGGACCTGCGACTGTGACGTACGTAGGGGTATCTGACCCTTCTGCCCAGCCCCCAACCCTTCAAAGAGCTGACCTCGCCACCTCTGAAATGGCCGAAAATTGCCGAAATGACCAGAAATTCCGGAATCTGTCGGCCCGGGACACTCTGGCATTGTAATCGATGTGCGAAATAAACAACAGCGGACATAATTATCGAGTTATCGCGCAACGCCTTGCTGCGGGTGTGCCCGCCCAGGCCACCGCTCAGGCCCACACTGGCCGCCCCCTCGGGGCACGAAATGAATGGAGCTAAGCCCGCACCGAAAATGTTCGTTACGACGGCAACGCATCGATATTTATGATGTCATGGATTTTATTGTTGCCTGCTGCAAAATATTCATATGCACAGCGCCGGCCAAGAGTCCTTCCTGGCCGGTTGGGCATCGGGTTGACCCTCCCCTCCACACGGAAACAGTAAAATGACCATCAGCAGTACAGGATGTAAATTTTGCAGTAAAACGAGGCAACGCACAAGGATATGAATGGGGGGCGAAAACGAGTGGGGCCGAGAGTGGGTGTTCGTTTCGGTTTGGTTGGGTTTTGCTGGGTTGGGTTGGGTTCTCGGTTTTGGAAGGAAGGATCGGTGGGTGGCCCGGGTTATTGACGTTGGCGATAAGGCCCAAAAACTGAGAGAAAACGAGAGACAGGGTCGCAGGGCGGATGGGAGATGCTGCGATAGTCCGGCAGGATGTTCAGAGTCAAATTTGAGCAGGTCGTGGCCCTTTTTCCCGCACCCTCTAGGTCACAGGGCAATAAAATGTTGCCGATATTATTTCGCTGTTGCTGCTGTTCCATTTTTTTTTTTGTTTTTTGTGTGTGTTTTTCCCCAGTTTTTGCTTGCCTTCCTTTGTTTGGTGAGCGGTGTGCCTATTGCCAAGTTTGATGGGGTCCAGCATCAGTTAAGCTCACAGCAGCAGCAGCAGCAGCAACGGCAACAGCAACAGCAACATCGGAAGTTGCACATATGCCTCGGACCCGGTCCAATGATGCGGGCTCTCTGGTGTCGGATTGCTGTTGCTGTTTTGTTATTTTGTTGCCGTTTTTGCTTTAGTTGTTGCTGCTGCACTTGAGTTATGCGCATAGATTGAAAATCGTCGATAACCGAAAAAAGAATCGCACGAAATGCAGCAACAAACACGCGCTCCGCAATTGTTTGCTGTTTGTTCGGTGTTTTCGATGGGGGGTTGGGGCCTTTTGGGGTGTTTGGGCAGGGTGTGCCCCGACAAAGGGGGCGTGCCCACACGAAGTTTCCAGCGCGTGATGCAACACGCCATTATAAAGTTATTAAAAGGGAGCGGAACAAGGAAAATCAACCAAAAAGATACGAAAACAGGTGTTTTAATGAGTGTGAGACGGCTTAATCAGCAAAAACATACAATTAAAATTGCTCGTATTCGGTGACCAAAGAGTAAAATAAGCTATAGAATAAAATGTGTTTAAGAAACATGGATTTATTCGTCGTATAAATAGGAGTCATGTGGATTTTCTATATGCTAAATATTTAAACACTCCGCACAACCGGAGCCAAAATATCGAAGAGACAACACCGGGTGTGAAAGGGGGGGAGAGCTTGCAACAATGCAGAAATTGTTTATGAGATTAAGCTCATAAACTGCGAAAATGCATTTTAATTGAAGTGCAGCTTTGGGACTTAATAATATTTCGATTTTTGCTCTTCTGCCGCCATCGTCCGGGCTCAATTGCTCTGTGGTCGTGGTGTCTGTTTTTGCATCCAGCCAGAGTGGCAGATAGTAAATTTTCCAATATCGGGGCGCAAAAAAGGAGTTCGTAGGAAATAAAGCGGAAGGCCTGGACAATGGCGTTGATTGTTTGAACTCGGCCCGCCGTCCCGATGGATGTTTTTCACATCACATTTCTTTTTTGTCGCTATATAGATACAGGCAATAAATTGGCAATAAGCATAAATTGCTGGGATTTATGAATGCGGAGCTCATATGTGGAAATAAATTAGTTTTTCGCAGATTAATTAACAGCCGATGGCTTAGATTAAGCCGCATTAATTTGCATTTCCCAAACGGATGCGGATACGACACTCAAGATGCCGCGGAAGTGCTTTCAGACAAAACACTCTAATTGTCCTGCGTCCTTCGTTGTTCGTTCTTCGTCCTGTTGGCGGGGCGCTAAATCGTGCGACTGGGTCTGCGACCTCATAAATACGACATGTTTTGCATGAATTCGAAATGAAATGTTGTCTGTGCCCGAAAATACAGCTGAAACAAGGCATTTAATTTGTATGGAATCCATCAGCGATCCTTTGTCTTGTTTAGCACTATAAAAAGCGACCAAGAGGCGAAAATAGAATAGCAGGGGACTGGCCAGACAACAACGCCGCGACAAGTGAAAGAGGAAACCGCCCGGTCTCCTTGCCGCTTTCATGGCTTCATGGCAAAATTACCATCAAGTTGACAGTTCTATGGCGCGTTGACAGTTCGCACAGACATCCAGCGAAAGCACAGAGCTGCACATATGTAAATGTCGCCAGCTCGTTGGCTCATTCTTGTGGAAAATGTTTTTCTGCTTGGCGTGGGGAAAACCGCAAAGCGGAAGGAAGGAACTACTGGCCAAACGAAACGAAATGAAGAATGTGCCGGGCAAAAAAGAGTGGCAAGACCCTAAAGGAAGGGCTAGAAAAACCAACTTGAAAATGCAAATAAATGTAAGTTTTATCATTTTTTTTTTTAGGTTTTTTTTGTTTCGTTCGTCCTTCCACGTCACGAATTCGTCACAGTCCACGTGAAGTGCTTCCCATCTGCCGTGCATATATATTTTTTGTGTTTGTGTCGTTGGCATTTAAAGTGTCACATTTATATGGGATTTTTATTCGCTCCTAGCCACGCAAATGTGTGAATTTTTGTCGCGCCTGGGCAGGAATTTTAAAATGTGCGCCCACTTCTCCCCCTTTTGAGCCATCTTCAATTTATGGTGGCCGCTTATAAAAGTCACTCAGGTGTTAAAATACAACGGCACTCATTGTCACCTAGGAACTTTAGAGGGAAGTGACAGTGATGGATACTCGCTGACTGTCGAAACAATCTGAAATTCCATTATAAGTAAGGTATTTAAATTTTCCCTAATTTCTTAACTCACTCTCGGCTATGGCGATGCCTTTTAAAAACAATGGGAAACTGATAAACCCCTAGAGATTGTAGAAATGCCATATCTTATCCCTAAAGATAATTGTGGGGAGTCAAGAGAGTCATTCGAACTCCAATTACAAGCACTGCCTGTGTCTCTTTCACTTTCCTTGGCGGCTGCAAATGAGGGAAAGAGAAACGGGACATCCTTGATCCTTGTCTTTGGAAAACATGGCCGCCACAATTCAAGGGCCGCTCACAAATGTCGCTATTTTTGGTCGATTTCGATGTTCGAGTACTTCCCACCACTTGCCGCTTTCTCCGCCTTCCTCCGGCGCTGGGGAAGTGCAACCGAATGTCTCACTAACCGGCGCATATGCGCACATTTCCCCTAACCCCCGGTCGCAGCACATGAATGCGCGGGGTTATGGACTAAGTACCCTTGAGCCGGCTACAACATGTTCCAATCATAAATCATAATTCAATATGGAGTACTCGCCCCACCCCGGCGCAGAGAGCTACGGACTTACAACAATTCAAATGAAATATGCATTAAAATCGCCTACCAATTGGGTGAAATAGAAGCCGATCGGTTTCGGGAAACTGAAAACACCATTTCCGTGTCGAACAGTTGTGAGCTATATTTTTCCATGTAAATTCTTTTGCAATTGACACCGCACATTCGTTTATTTTTTCGGCTCTGTCTGGCTCCGAGGAGGAGGGCGGGGGCTGCAAGTGCTAATTGCACTAAATCACACGAGGATTTAAGCTGTCTGGCAAGTACATGTCCCTCTGGTCAGCTTTCTGCTCACTTGGCAAGCATTTATTTAAATTTCAGTGTGCACTGCGGTCGAGCAAAGCCTCAGCCATGCCCGCCCGTCCGACTATCTTGGGCCAAGGCATTAGCTAAACATTCGTAAAACTAGAAACCCAAATCGGCACATAAATTGCCATTGTGATCCTTTAGTTGGCATGCGAGTGAGCCAAGCGATTGCAGGACTGTACCCGGGCCAAGCCAGACATTTCAATGGGATTTTGTTGGAGGATTAAGAGACTACTCACATGATTATTATGCAATATTATGCACTTTCCGCTTCGATCATTTCCCAGGCCCATAAAGAAGCTTGGCAATAGTTCGATGACATCGACGCAAGCTGCAACTTTCCGTGGGGAGCTGGCCCCAAGATTTAAAAGTAAAAATAGCTCCTTATTCATCTTCGATACACGAAGTAGCAGCAGCCAGTTGCCATTCCCATTCCCATTTCGATTCCCATTTCCATCCCCCATGAACGGGCACGGGCAAAGACACAGGCACAGGCACATTCCCATTTCCATTCCTATTCCCGGAACGTGCAATGGCAACTCGCATGTTGCATGTTGCATGTTGCACCGCGTGTTGCTTTATTTGCATACGACGACGCAACGATGGTGGATGTTGGCGGTCCAAAGGCGGCGGAGGGGCCGGCAGACAGATGGTGGAGATTGTTTTTGGGTGTAGGTGAACCCCCAGCAAAATGCAAATCAGGAGGAGCCGAGAAAATGCAACCGATGGAGAAACTCCAGCTTAAGGAGATTGCAGATGTTTTAGCTCGCTTTATCTCATTAGTTGATGGAAAAACTGAAGCTTTTATCCTCCGTGTAAATGGATATCAAAGGAACTGAACTTGAAAAAGCTTCCCGAATAAGTTCTTCCAAATGCCAGGCCTACTCTATCCCTCTTTGTGTGTACACACATGAGCCTGTGCGCCTTTTAGAACCTTCCCGCTTGGGTAGCTCCCTCCATCTTCAATCGCCTCTCGTCCTCCGATTCAGAGTTCGAATCGCTGTCGGACTTGCCAAAAGATTGGCTTTTGAGATATGCCCACAATAAAACACACAAATAAAACTTGCAAACCTGCAGCAACTGCGACTCACCTTTGCCTGCTGCCCCTTGTACCTGGCCGAGTGTTTTGGCTTCTTGGTTGCGTTTTCTTCTGCTCTCCTCCGTTGGCGGCAAACCTTTTGTTTATTTTATTATCTTTGGCTATTTGGCTGGTCCGTGTGCTGGCCCAGCTCTGCCACCGCCACCGCCACCGCCCCCGCTACCGCTCCCGGCCCATCTGCTCTTGTATATGGAGTGTGGCGAAAACGCTTAAATCGAAATTTATTTAGTCGGCCCAGGCGGAGGTCGCGCGAGATTCGCAATGCGACAAAAATGCGACTAAAAATAAAGCCAAAACGACACACAACAGAGCGACTGCTGGTGGGAAACTAAAAATAAAATAGAAATAGAAAGGCGTAGCCGAGAATTAATTTTATTTTCCATTTCCATATACAATATATACTTACATACTACAAGTATATCTACATATATGTATCTGCTTTGGGCGTATAGCTATGGATGAGCAATGGCGCGGGTTTTAAATAGACGGCGAGTTTGATTCTGGAATCAAAATCCGAATCTCAATCCGAATCGGAATCGGAATCAGCTGCCAAATGCGATTTTATGATGGCGCACAGGCATTTGCATAAATGTTTTCGGTGGCGAATCAGGCGATGGGGGCAGGACGAGCGAGATAGGCGTACAGCTTGCAGCGGCGCAGCATGTGGCACAGCCTTGTTGATGTTGTCCCTACGCAGAAAGAGGGGGGCCGCGGACATGGGACATTGCATTGCAGTGCATTGCATGTTGGCCGTGTTTTGCAATTCTCGCATGCAACAGCAAACAGCACGCGAAGACAGATTAGAAACGGGCCAGCGGCGAGCAGCGGGTGGCGGTCCAAGGGGAAGCCAGCGTCTGGACCGTCTGTTATCATTGCACAAACACAGCGGGCAGCTGCGGACGAGAAGTTTGTTTGCTGCCACGCGAAATGGAAAGCACCCAAAGCATCTAAGCCATGAATTGAATGCTGGATGCCTAGCCCCCATGATCCGATGGGATCCGTAAATGAAATCGCCGAGTGCACTCGCCGAAACTCTGAATTCACAAGCTTTATGCTTTGTTTAACTTATTTCTAAAGTTTCGCCACAAACAACATGTGCTATTTATGCTTGGGCTAATATATTCGGCCACGTTTTCTATAAGGAGTGTCTTCATTACTCCCCAGCCAGGTTTTCCTCGCATTTTTCCCTTCTGCATTTTGGAAAACATTTGCATTTTCTGCCTGTCGACGTCGAGAAGGTAACAAGAACTTCTTGGCATTTCGGCTTCTTTTGTTTGGTTTGCTCCACTTGCCCGCTTGGTTTTCTCTTCGGGAAAACTCGAAATACGAGCTGTGAACTGCAAACTGCGCACTGTGAGTTTCCCAGCCATTCCTTTAATTTCGTAAACGATTTTCAATTTATTGCCGACAGCCGCGCATCTCCTTCAATTATATTCGAGTGCAGGTACGGGCTGCGCTCTCTCCCCCTGGCTGGGGATGTGGAAAAATGCAATAATGTTAATTTTCTGCAACTATTTGGCCGGGCAGAAGGCAACCGCCATGTTGCTGCAACGCCAGCAGCCGCCAAAAAGGGTTTAATTTCATTTCGAGTTTCGCGCTGCCAGCTCCCACCTCCCAGCTCCCAGCTCTCCTCCCGGCAGTCGGACCGCTTTCCCCATCCTTAAGTGTGTGCTTATGCAGGAGCAGCTCCTCGTTTGGTGTTGCTGCGCTGCCTGTGCCCTGTTATCTGCGAAACTCCATTAGAAAGGCAAAGGAAGCAAATGGCGCAGCTAACGAAGGCAAACACAAAGGAGCCAGGGCTGCCACGGGTATGGGAGCAGGGATGGCAGCAGGGGAACGGGCAAAAAAATAAAAATAAAACAGAAACGAACGACGTCGCTTAACGACTTTAAAGAAAAATTAAAAACATCCCAAAAGGAATACATCTTCGCGGTGCCGCATACATCGACATGGGACTTGGAATGGGAACTCGGACCCCGATGTTGCCTTCTCCTGCTCCCGCTGCCCCTGCCCCTGTCCCTGCTGTTGCATGTTGCCCATCCAACATCCAACATCCAGTATCCCATCCAGCATCCAGCGAAGAGCGAGCAACGTCCGTCCTGGCCCTCCGTCCGGCTCAACATTGTTAGTGGCTCTCGAATTTATTTTAACGAACTAGTTTGGTCACTTCATACAACATTTTTTTGCTGGCCAGCCGCTCTGGCGGATTGCGGATTCCTCTGCGCCGGTCTCTCGGCTGCATTTGCTCCGGGTTATAAAATATATTCGCCTTATATAAATAAATAAATTGGTAAATGGCGTTTCATTGGGAGCCCCAATGTATCCTCCACCGTGCTGTTGCTGCCTGCTGCTTGCTTGTGTGCTTTGCTGTGCTGTTGCTGATGCGATGATAAATGCGACAAAAACCTGTCGCAGTTCCCTCTGACCAGCAGCAAATTGAATTTATTTGCTCGCAAATGTCGCCGGCCAATGGCCAAAGCCAAAACGGGAACAGAACCAAAAAAAAATATACACGGGGAAACTAAAAGCCAAAACAGCCAGACAAGAGGCTAAAACGGAGAAGAACGTCCGCAAGAGAAGAGTTGCCTTTTATGGCTCACAGCCGCCTGGTTTGGGCTTGTCTGATTGCCAGCAATGTCGGGTATTTGGGGGCTGGGAAGCCGGGATCATTGTCTGGCGACCGGGGAATTGTCAATCATCGCGGAAGCATGCGGGTTCCGATGAAGACAAATCGTTACCATACGAAGCAACCGATCCCTATGTTAAAATAAGTTAACTCCAAGTTGTATATAAACTAGGGAAAGCCCCTTTAAGTATCTGCACAAAGTGTCGCTTTTATAATGCGCACGGAGCATGAGATAAACGAAACGGAACCACTTTTTCGGGTGCTGCATGATGGGCAACATCAGCAGCAAATAAAAAGCAACGAAATCACACCCAAAATGCTTAACGAGCAGCGCAAGCACTTGCAAAATGCAGCTCAAACGCAAAGCAAGAAGGGCCAAGAATTATTTACTTCAAATTCCGAGGGCAACATTGAATTCGTGCAGCAGCAGCAACATGCAATGTACGGCAGCAACATGTTACCAAAAGGCAGCAGCAACCGAGGGAAGCAAGGGGTGCAGGCGGCAGCAGCAGCAGCAGCTAAAACGCCGATAAAAGCAACGATGGCAGTTCAGCTTCGTTTGCTGCTCAGGCGGCCATGTTGCTGATTGCCATTGCCGTTGTATGTTGCTGTTGCTGTTGCTGTTGCTGTTGCCGTTGCTGTGTTGCTGCTGCAGCGGCAACTCATTGCAAATGCAGCCTTTCTCAAGAGTTGCTTTTCGCCGGCGACGCTCGGCCAGCATCATTACTTCCATTCAAGCTGTTTGGCTTGGCGTGTACATAAAAAAATTCAGCGCAACAACAAAAGTAAAAGAAGGCAAAAAATTCACAAACAAAAAAGGCTGCAAAAAAAAAGCAGAACAAGTAAAGAACGCTGCATGCCGGCCCGAACCTCAAGCATTTTGGACAATGCGACTGGGCAGCAGGCAGCAGGAATTGTTGCCATTGCATGTTGCTGCTGTGCTGTTGCCGTTGCCGTTGCTGTTGCTGTTGCAGCTCCCAAATAAAGCAAACGCATTGCGAATTCCTCTCGGCTGGCTTTTTTGCCCCGCTGCCTTTTAATGATTTAAAATTCCATTTTAAGAATTTTATACTTAATGATGTGTTTTGCGTTGTATAGCATCGCTGCCCGCCCGATCCGATCCCCGAGAGCGCCCGCTCCCAGGGCCGCTGGCAAATGGCGATTGTCCTCGCCGTCGTGGTCTTTGCTTTTGATCTAAACGCTGCGTGCTTTTCGTAAATTGCTTTTCGTTGTCGTCGTTGCGGCCCGGCTCTTACCTTTTGTGGAAGCCGCATGAAATGTGTGCGAGTTTCGTCTTTTTTGCTGATAAAGAACCGGCAACAAAAAACAAAAAGGCATCGCAGGCGACCCGGGAAAAATTAAATGCAATTGCACTTTGCAGCCATGAAATCGCAGCAACCAAAATATTTGAAATGAGATTTATGGCGCAGTCGCCTTTTATCCCAACAGGTTGTAAATCAAAGATACTTCCCCTATGCTTTTGGCAATATCTTTCAAAATTCTATTGACGCATGCAAATTTCACGGCGCACCGCCCGCTGGCTTTGTTTTTGCGACAGTTTCCCGCTTTCACCGACCGACCGGCGGCAGCAGGTACGGAAAATTCCCATCGCCGCCGGCGGCCAAGTGCGTGCGGAAATATGAATTTTCATAATTTTCGCACAGTTTGCGGTTGGCAAAAAGGTCGACTTCTGAAATGTCATAAAACAGCTGCTGCGAATATTTCGCATTGTTTGTTTGTTTGGCCCTGTTCCGATAAAAACTGAAGAACAATGACAAGTCAGGCGGCAGGCAGCCAGGTTGGAGGGTTTTTCCTGACACTTTTTGCGAACGATATTTAGAAAGTGCGTTACATGCACGAGAGGCAGAGATTTATGTTTTTGCAGAAATTGATTTGGGACAGTTCGCTGCAGAAGAAGAGTCCTCCGGCTTGGGACCTTTCAGTACACTTTTTGCAGCTGACCGCGCGGTGGAGCCGCCTTTGGAGGCATAAAAATTCAATTATCACTTAATAACAAGAGGAAAATGGAAATTGCGTGCTGCGCCGCACCGTTTGCTGCTGCAGTTACACATTGTTATTGCTGCCGGGCAGTTGCAGGTGGCAAAAGCACGGCGGCAGCAACATTTGCACTTTGCGTTATTAACAGAGAGGTCGTTAAGGCATTTCAACTTACTTTACACATTTACGCGGCTGTATTTTCGTTTTAATTATTTCATTTTGCGCAATTGCACAAAAGTTGGCGGCATCTCTGTGTAATGAAAACCTGAAAATTATGTTTGAAATCTTCTGTGCTGAAAAATGGCTTTGCAACTAATTGAAACGGTAAAATTTAAGCATTCTTGTTTCCTTTTCTCATCAGCATGCATAGTGATTCGCACTCATTAAGTTTTCCACTAAACATTGTACTTTTTCTCTCCTTTTAGGTAAGTGTCAAGACCATAGACCCCTAAGACCCGAAACAAAACACATTGACAAAGTGAGTAGATAAATAGGATAATAAAAAACCGACTCCGAGGATGCTACACCAGCAATGGCGGCCGGAGCTTAAGCCGTTTTCGTGACAGAAGAGAAAACAATTTTCCGGATTAGCAGAAGATGTGAAACAGAAATTGGAAAAATCACTCATGCGTGTGGGGTACACACATCCCACACACCCCACACACACCCACCCACATCCATCTTGGCAAAGCCGAAAAGCAGAAAAACTTGCAAATTTCAGACATCCCCCGAAATCCAGGGGCGAACTCAACGCCCCCATTTAAATTTATTTGCGCAAGTTTACTTTCCATAGCATGAAATCAAATCCAATCAATAAGTATCTTAAATAAATTCATGGCGCCCACACACACACCCCCGTCCCGGCCGGCTTTTTCCGCTGCCACCCGGCAGCCACTTAGCTACCTCATTTTTTGTAATGCTAAATAAATTTATTTGCTAATGTAGTTTCTCAGCGCCAGCTCCGGCAGTGCACCAGAGCAGGGAGCGGGAAAAAAGAAGCCGGCAAAAAATAAAAACGGAACGGCCCGAAAAGAAACGTTGGTACTTGTTAGTTTTATCTGCATATCATTGAGATAAATTCGGTGCCGATCAACTGTCTGTCTCTTTCTCTGCCACACGACGCCCCCTTGCTGCCCCTTTCCCTCACCCGCTCCTTTCAACGGCGTCCGTCGGCTGCCGTGTGGCAAGTCTTACAAAAAAAAAGCGTCGGCAGAAAAGCCGCTGATTTGCATACGAAAGTAATTTGATGTCTTGCGAGCAAAACACACTCTCGCACATACTCCGGAAAGGAGCCGGGGTCGGAAAGTAAGCTGTAGGACACGTCATGAGCTACATTTCCGAGTCATCGATGGGCGGCAAAGCAGCTTAAAAATGGGTGAAATTTGCTTAAATTTTTAATACCCAAGTTGACTCAGCAAATATATATTTTGATAATTCTTTGGTCTATAGAGAAATAGAGAAATACATTCAAAATTGCATCTTTATCTTTGTTTTTTTAAAGAAATAGCATAAATAGCTTGCTTTGTAGAGAAATACCATCACAATTTCATCCTAATCTCTGTTGTTTAAAGAAAGAAACATAAAATTGCTTTCAATTTAAACTGTTTTTAAAAATCTTAAAACATTTCTTGACGGGATAATTTATGAAACTGGCAAACAATACAGCAATTGCTCATTGACCAAATGACCAAGATTTATGTTTGCGCCCAGGCGGGATTTATTTCCCAACATACGTTCATTTCCGTGGTAGCGCCGGTATAGTTTGCCCGGTTTCCCTAATTTGATTTCTGGAGAATTTTCAATTAACCGATTGTCAGCTTAGCCACCCCTTTGCGATTTATTTCGTTCGGGGCGGAGGGATGAACGGGGCCGAGAGATCGAGGGGGCGAGCACCATTTTGCGAGGCCATAATGGTCGCGGCCATTGTAAAATGGCCGCCGCAGAGGGAAAATTTAAATTGAAATTTCCCAAAACTCTCGCCGGCCGTGCTCGCATAGTTTTATAGTTGTTTGGTCAGTGCATATGTAGATTTTCAGCTGACCTGACAAAAGCCAATGGGGCACCCATCTTGCCCACGCTCCCTCCCCCGCCGTTGACCCGCCGCAGGATTTATAGTCCTGCAAAATTCCTGACACTTAATTGTCTGCGTTTAATGAATGAATAAATGCTCCGGGGGCATCCCCATCCTGACATCCTGCCATCGAAACCCACTCGATCCCCGGACACTGCAGCGCATATTTATCGATGCTGCCCGACGGAGGCCATTAGCTCTCGATTATTATTAGTTTTGATTCGATTTTTCCATTTTTGATTTTCAGCTCTCAGGTTTTTAATTGAATTTTAATGAATTTAATGTGCCATGGCGATGGTGGAGCATACAGCCGGAGCCCATTTAAATACATATTATGTGCGTTGTCGGAGTTAATCAAAGAGCGCTTGATTATATTCGCTAAATTAAATTTTAATCATATTTCGGTGGGAATTTATTTGGCTACACATGCAACACTTTGCACGCTCGTTTAATTAGTTTACACTGCTCTACAAATTTTCGGAATGTCGTCCTACCTTTTTGGGCCACCACCCCGTCCGCCCGACTTGCCGCCCGAGCGCTCGTTCCCCCCTCGCTTCCGGGGACGACAAACGTTTTATTTTCGTTATCTTTTTGCCGCAGGCAGCTGCAAATGCCACGCAAATTAAACATGCTACCTTTTTTCTGGTCCTTCCCCTGGCATTGGTGGGTCCTTTTTTGTTGTTGCCGGCTCGGTTGCCTTGCCTACTGATTTTTTACCTTTTTGCCGGTTGACAAAGTGCGCACTCTCCTTTTTTCGGGCCCTGCTTTATTTTCCTTCGTTCTTGTTTCGCTTTTCACTTTATTTCCCTTTTTTTTTGGTATGTGTGTTGGCCAGGGGGTGAGGAGGTGGCATCCGGTTATTAAACACCCACTTATTACCTCTTTTTATTTACATATTCATGCGGCGCACTCCACACTGCCGGCCTTAATTGGCAGCCTTCTTATTTGGCCACGTAAATTTCCCGTCCACCGGCTCACCGGCTCACTGGCAGCTCCTTGCAACCTGAGCTGCTGCCTCCGCTTCCGCCCCTGCCCCCTGCTAATCGCATCATAAATATTCAGTGTGCCTCGGCTTGGTTTTTGATTCCAGTTCCAGTTTTCACACCCCCGGGCGTTCGGGGCGTTTAACGTGTTTTATTTGCCGGCCACGTCGAAGTTGTTGCATACTGCGCAGCGCACGCATGTGAAAGGGTTTCGCTCGCTCTTCCAGGGTTCCAGGAGGATGCTGGGCGACCGGACCCAGGGCATAAATAATTTCACTAAATTACGCCACATGGAGCGGTGGAAACTTGCAAGGGCACGGTACCCGGGACAGGGGACAGGGGACAGGGGTGCGCAGCCTGTAAATAATATTTTTGAGCAAAAGTTTGTTGAACTTCCCCGCGGCGGCTGCGGGTCCCGCTGCTCGGAAATTAATTGCTTAATTAGTTACGGCCAAACACTTTGAAATATGGCCGACATCGGTCGCCTGTTCACGACTCTCAACTGCTCATAATTGCTCTATTAAATGGGCTTACACTCGCTCTGTATTCGTATTTTTTACTTTTTTTACTTTGATTTTATTTTTGTTGCTGTTGGATTTTTCGGCTAATGGCCAGAGACAAGTTGAGGCGGCTTTAAAGCCCTTTCGCTGGCCGTAAGTTATGCGACGACTTTGCCATTAGCCAGGCCATATATTCTGCATGGTTCCATACTCGTGCTCTGCAACAAAAACATGGTTTATGTCGCCCCTAATGACCCCGGACCAGAGCCGGAGACCGACGGAGTCTCGAGATTCGAGACCCGCACTTAATCGCTTTGAATTGCAAAAGCAAATAATGTGCAAAAAAGCATAAGGATAAAGGATAAACCAAAGCGTCGCCAGCAGCAGCATGTGTGCGAGTGTCCTGGCGGATCCTTTTGCCGTCTTTGTCGGCCCACCACCCCCGCCGAGTGAACCACCGAACCACCGAACCGCCGAACCGCTGCGCCGGCGACCACTGCAGAATGACGCCATTATTTTGACAAATTTTTTGGCAATCCCCACTGTTGTTGGTGCGGATCGCCCGGCTTTTAGCTGCGACTACTGTCAGCTTTTGTTGGTTTTTAAATTGCATGCAATAATTCAATTTTATATTTCCGCAAAAAACTTTATCATTTTTATTGGCGCGCAAACTTTTCCCCATCTCGGGGATTAGCGAAAGGCCGGGGGAGGTCAAGAATTCTTTGCCAAAGACTTTGCATGGCTCGCAAGCCCAATAAATTCATTGTTAAATAAATATTTGGCTCGGCTATAAAAGCGGAAGCATAAAATAAGCTTTGAGGGAATCCCCTGAGGCAACTCAATTCATCAATTCAAGTATTTTAATGAATTTCTTGGATCTGCAGACGATGTTCCTTCAATTAAACGCTTGTTTGGAAAACTACTCGAATAGTAAGTCACAAAAACTGTTCTGCCATCTTCCAACAAATGAAAACAATTTCAACTATTCCGAGTTGATGGCAAACTTTGTTCAATGGAGCAAAAATATTCGGAGTCGCCTCTCGTTTCGCCCCCTTTGGCCGGTGGCGCCACAAAACTGTCCCCCATTGTTGTGGATGCTGTCTCTGGTGCGGCGGTGCGGCGGCTGCTGGCTATTTGGCTTTCGGTTTGTGGCAGGCAGATAACAAATATTTGCAGGAAACCCCGAGACCCTTAATTAGTGTAAAGGAGCCCCCGCACACACACAAACACACGCACACACCTACTACCTCCGGGCAGCCACTCATAAAATGCGACCAAGGAAGCAATTTATCAAAGTTTTGTTGCTTAATTGTCGTTTGTGCGGGTGAAAGTTTACAGGGAGGCCAAATCCTGGCCACTCTCCGGCCCGTGGGCGTGTTCGGTTCATTTGGATCGGCCGCCCCAAACCCAAGGACGAGTGTAATTATCCTGATAAATGTGCGCCCAGGCGCAGAGCAGATCCCCATCATCATTATCGATTTTGCCTGCTGGCCGTGCAGTTCTCGAGATATTTTCCACATCATAAATATATAAGTACGCAAAGTACGGCGAACGGTTGGCTGAGTAAACACACGGGCCCGGGTCCGGGACGTCGCCCGTCACATTTATAACAATTTAAAATTGCTCGAAAAAATGGCAATAAAATCCCACAGACAAACGAAATTACGTGACCAATGTGTTTTATTACGATTTTATTGCGAAAATGCCAAGAAGAAGTCAGGTTCGTGTGGCAGCATCGAGGGGTGTTGTGGGCGGCGGGAACGAGGGGACCAGGGGGGGATGGGCAACCGCAAATATGAGACTGCGTCCGGGTGGAGCGGCCGCAGATTATTTATCTTTCGGCTGAAATCGGCACAGAAGCGAAAGATGGTAAAAACAGGAGCAGAACAGGCGCAGAAGCTGCCGCAGAATGGGGAGGCAAGTGGCACGGGCACGGGCACGTGAGCCGCTGCCGCCGCCGAGGGTTGCTCGCAAAGTTGGCCGCGATTTATGTCCATTCTTCACGGCGCTACGCCGCATCAGGTTAATGCACAATTTATGAGGAAAAACATGGCCCAAAATAAAAAAGACGAGCCACGGAAACATAGACTTTAATTGGATGCCCGTTTCGGCAGAGTTCAGCTGCCTCAGCAGGTTTCTGCCCAACCTACTACATCATCCTGGGGAACTGTGTCACTCTGGAGATTTGAGACACCCCCTTCGACAGCACTCGACTGCAGGGTGGACAATAGCAAAAGGGGTTGGGCTTATCCTTGGCAAACCGTAAATGGCCAAACACTAACGCCCCTGGTCTCATATTGGTCTATTGAAAATGTATTTTGTTGTCGACAACATTTTATTAAGTAATTTGCATAAATTTTCGGGCCATATGCTACTCCGATTCGGCAAAGGGTTAGGGCCATTCAAAGGGGTAATTAAAGCTGGGAATAAAAAACACAGCCAGAGTATTTGAACCAGAAGATAATAGTTAATTTATAGGGTCCCAAGACTCTCTGCCAACCTGCCAACCTACCATCCACCCACCATTTTGCGATACCAGCTTTTCCCCGGCCCAATCTTGATGGCTTGATCTAATGGCTTTCAATATTTTTGATTAGTGTGCTCCATTTCCTTGCTCTCCCGCAGCCCTTCACTGCAATCCATCTTCGATAATAGTTAGTACTGGCAGTCGTATATTGATTAAAGGTACGGAGGATAGGTTGCGACCACTGCTGAGCCATGGTTATGTATAAAATGTAATTTTCAACAAATTATAGCAATTTTTATGCTTATAGAAAAGCCAGCTAGACGGCGGGATGGCTGACTGGCTGTCTGGCTGACTGGCTGGTTGGTTGGCATTCAACTTGCAATTTGCTGCACTCGCTAACCCTAAAGGGTAAAGAGCGATTACTTTTATTATTCGACCGGACCATAGACGGCGGTGGACCCGATTGCCGGAGGGGGCATGGCAGGTCAATTCCTTTTAAAATCGCCCACTGATTGATGGGTGGCTAGGCAATATACATGCAGTATGATTCGCCAAATTGCGCTCAGATATTATTATAATCCAAGCCGTATTATTACGATCCAGGAATGTCCTCCCGCTCACTCGGGTTCGGGTTCGGGCTCGGGTTTTTTGCTGTTGTGCATCCCCTTCTTGTCGTAAATCGCCCGAAACTGTCCACAGTTCTTAACTCATTTGAACTGGCCAGGCGATGAAAGAGCCAGGGCATAACGCGCGACGTTTATTGGCTGCGTCTGGCCATTTATTTCACTCCTATGATCGCTGGCGGAAGCCATTAAAGTCGGCTACCTGCCCTGGCAAACCGGTTTCCGCTCCTCTCCGGCCGTTTCGGCTGCCATGGAAACGTGGTCGGGTCGGTGCGGAGCCGGCAGAACGGCAATTCATCAGCTGCATCTTCGTGGCCACATCGTTTTGGCGACCCATTAGAGCGTCGCTTTGCGACCACGTGGCCCCCGCCCTACCCACGGGTTAATCATATGCGCAAGTGCCAAACAAATGCCGGCACAAAAAACAAGCTGATCTCAGCCGGTTTGGCCAGTCTTGCAGTCTGTGTGTGGTCTCGGCCATGTCTATGAGGCATTACCCCGGGACTGCGTCCGATCTGCGAGCCAAAGCACAGTCATTAGTTTAATTGCACTGTTTATGGAGGAGCAGTCCGGAGCAGGTTGCTCCTCGGGCAGGCCGGCAAGTTGCTTATTAACATTTCGCATGCCGCTCGTCCATTGCGGGGCATTGTTTGGGTTGTGTGTTGTGTTGTTTTAAATTAAATTAAATTTAACATCGGTTAATAGAAAATTTATGCGACTCGCAGAGCGGCGGGGCTGGGCAAGAAATGGTGTTGTAATTAATGGAAATTGAAGGCTGACTGTGGAGCGGAAAAACGCAAGGAAGCCCCCAAAACGATGGGAACGGAATTATTTCAGATGCCAGCTGTATAATCATCTGAGATTGGATTTGAATCGAGATTAAATCTCTCCAGTTTAGAGCCTCAGATTACATGAATCTATGGCCGCCGTTTCGTGGGGGAAATCAAAAGAAAGCCAACAAATTGCATTTAATGTTAACAATCAATTTGGCCGTCTTATCGCAAAAAAACAGTGCACAGCAGCGACATGTGCAGCTGCGGCAGCAAAACATTTAGAAGCAAATAATTCCAAAACATACTTAAAATCAATTTACTTAATAACCGGGCAATTTTGAATGGGTCGCAGCGGAAGACGGGGAAATGCCGGGGCAGGGCGGTGGCAGGGGCAGGGGCGAGGGCAACGCATGTGCAGCTAAACATGTTGCATGCCGGCTGCTCAATTCATTTTGGCATGCGAATAATAATTTGCAGCCAAAGCAGAACAATGGCCGCAAAGCGTTGCACTTGTAAAGCAAAAGCAAAAAAACATACACACAACCGAGCACAACAAGAATTACAGCAGGAACGAGGAGAGTGCACGCTTAATAATAGTTGTTCCGACACATACCAAAAAGCGAGCCTCCTAGCCGGCGGGTAATCGTTTTACTCACCCGGCAAACTGGCAAACAGGGAAACTGGCAAACTGGGAAACTGGCAACGAGCAGAGCGGCCAGCGAGCAATTTGAAGGCGCACAACAGCAACGGCAAAGGCAACACCAACGGCCGGCCAAAACAAATCAACAGCAACGGCAACCTGCTGACCAGTCGCAGAGCACTCTTTTCTTCGCTGCACAGCAAGAAAAAAGGCAGCCAAAGTTCCTCAGTTTCACATTGATTGATCACTATAATATCTCAGATCTAGAGTTTATTCTTGGAAAATCTTAAAGACCAACAGAAGTCTTTCCAGTTGCATCTGAAACGATAATAAGATACCAAAGTGAATTCTTATATCTAGAAATCTAGAGTTTGTTCCTGAGCTATCTTAAAGTTTAGCAGAATTCCTTTTAGTTGTATCTGAGACGATAAGGAGATACAAATTTTAAAAAGCTAAATTACGTCAGAAGCTTGATACAAATGATTTCGTATACGAAGATATCTTGAGTTTATTGTTTAGCAATCCTAAAAACCAGCAAAAGCCTTTTCAACTGTATCTAAAAAACGATAATGAGATACTAATTGTCAAAAGCTTAATATCTAAATATCTAGCGTAAGCTCTAGCTTATTCTTGATCTTTAAGACTGACCATCAGATCTGTATCTAGAATGAGTTGCCAGTTGTTAAAAGCTTAAAAAACTTTTTACTAATGATAAAGAAACAACCTTGTTTACCGTGTGATCAGCATTGCGATGGCCATCGGATATTCGTTCCTTTTTTCACGCGCCCAGGAGCGTGTCCCTGTGCCGTGGCCATGTTCGTTGCATGCAACAACTATCCGGCGAAGGAAGCAAAATATGCAATGTCCGACTAAATTGTCCTAGCCCCGCAGCCCCCCGGCGGCCCTTCCAAATCGAGCAGGCAAGTGCAATCAACTTTGGCTGCCTCTCGGCGTGCATAATTCGCCGTTGCTGTTGCTTGTTGCTTAAATTGCAAATTTATAATAAATAGAAGGCTGCCCGGCGCGGCTCCTCGGCTCCTGCCTCCTCGCTGCGTTCCATCAATTGGCGAGGGGATTAGCCGGCCATTTGGGTGGGTGAAAAACACGCATTTCATTATTTTTAAAGCCTTCAGTTGGCTGCTAGAACCGGTTCTCCCTTTCGGCCACTTAAACTAATTATACCTTTGATTGCTACTAAACAAAATTAAATTAAGATTGGGGGGAAACAGATTTTCGAAGCTAAATCTCGCCGCGCCCGGATGTGCGAATTATTCTTGGCAACTTATTTGTCAAATCCACTTGGCCATGGTCAAGTTTTTGCTTTCCGCTAGATAGCCGCATCCATGTAGTCTCACAAATGCAGCTGACTGCTTTTGTGCGCATTTTCTAGTTAGTTTTTGTGCAGCAGCATTCAGCATTTTAGGACCGAGTTTGTTTTGTGGCTATTTTATTGCATATATTTTGTATTATACGAGGGCAACAACAGCGGCAGCATAAATACCGAGCAATGTATATAGCACATACAATATATATGTGCTTGACTATATATATACAAATTTGTCTGTGCTGCTGGCTGAATGCAGAAATTTGTGTGTGCAGAGATAAAAGTGCCAGAGCAACTTGTCATAATAAATTTGTTGCTAGAGCTGAGCTGCGCCGGCTTTTGCCTTTTTTATTTATGCGCTTTTCATAAAACAATAGCTTTTGTTTAATAACGCTGCGAGAGCAACAACACCGCAACTTAATGAAGCCCGCGCAGACGATTTCATGGGCTTCGATTTTTAACTTTTTCGATTTTTCCCCCTCTTGATTTTTTGCAATTATTAATTTGCATAAATTTATGTGCGCTTTAATAATCTGTTAACTACGAAACAAAGCCGCTGCGATTGCATGCGCCAAATGATCGAAGTGGGCAGGCAGCATCCATGCACTTTCCATGTGGAAAGTCCGAGCAAAAAGTTTATCAATGACTGCACAGGCCCACAAATAACCATCGTCCGGCGATGCAAATAAACTGCAACACTGTTTAGAGCCTCCCAGCCCCCCGATCCATTGTGTTGGCCGGGCCGAAAACAATGTGCAGCATTCAAATGATTAAAACACAGCTCCAAAATGCGGCAGCCACAGCCACAGCCACAGCTACAGCTACAGCCATGGCCCCAGTTCAGTTCAGTTCAGTTCGGCTCGGCAACAACAATATTCAATGGCCAAAACAAGAGGCCAACAGCAGCAGCAGCAACAAAAGCAACTGGCCCGACAACAAGAGTGTGTGTGCGCCACGTTAATCTTTGAAAATCCGAGTGCTGTATGCGGTATTATGCGAAAATTTATCTGATTTAACACCTAATATACAATAACTTAATATGCAGTGTGCTCCGGCACTTGCACGAGCAGCGAGGCCTGCAGTCATCCACCAAAGCCAAAGCCAGCCTCAGACCCAGACTCCAACCCGTGCCCCATCCTGCGCCATCCTTTGATCACGGCCACAAAATACTAGACCAGGCACAGTGGCAGTAGCGGGCCAAAAAATATTGTTCCTAAGCCAAATATAAGCATGAATGTATACCAATTAATAATGCTTTTCATATGCTTTAAATAATACCGCTATGTTATGGTATGGTTATCATTTCTAATAAGAAAAATAAACCCTTCATAATGGGTTTCAAGCCTTTGGTAGTATTTCTTGAGGTAGCCTTAAATTCATATAAATACAAATTTAATAGGAAACCAAATTTATAGCTCTGGCTCCACTGTACTTGAGCTGGCAACAACAACTGCAAACTGCAATGCTCAGCGTCCATTTTGCGCCCAAAAAAGCTCCAACAATTGCGGCTGGACTTACCCCGCCCCCTGTGTGTGCACATTGCACGGCCCTCGCACCACCCCCTCCAAGCCTCAACCCTCAGCCCTCAACCCTTGACCCTGTGTGCGTTTCGAATGCTGGGTCTCTGGTATGCGGCGTTTGGAAAATGTGAATATGAACTGCATAAATCTTCCAGGGCGGCACTCTTTGCCACTGCGCCTAAACCTCCTCTGCCCCCCATCCTCGCCCCCTCCCCACGTTTAACCCCATGCAGGCCGCCCCCTTAACCCCTTGCCAACTCCCAGGGCCAGGCTTTACGGCTTTTCGGCTTCGTACTCGGCGTTGACTCGCTCAAAATGCAAACGGAGAAAAAAATAGCAGGCGGCCCGCTGGCGCTGAAGCGAGTCGGTGCTAGTCCTAGTCCTTGTCCTGCACTAAGAAAAAATTATCAGACATCGGAGGAACACAATCGACCTTTCTTTAAATAGNGCAAACAAGGCAAAGGATTCAACATTTTCAACCTAGACAAAGCTGTAGAGTTTTGAGAAACTTAAATCAATCTTTAGAAATAAAAGTTGAGCAGATTTTCCAGTGCATTGCACACATATTCCCGGTCCGGCCGGCTGAGATATATGGCTATAGGTAGTTGGAGCGCAAATGCGAATAGAATGTGGCGGCATCAAAGTTCAGCTCACTTACTCACCCGGCGATGATGGCCGGAAAAGGGGGCCTAAAGGATTCGCTGTCTGCCGGGGCAGGGGGCGGGGACAACGCTTTAGTTGCTGCAGTTTTATGCCCCACATTGGGGGAGGGACGGCGGGGTCTGGACGGGTCATAACTCTCATATTATTATGCATTCATATCGCCATTTTAATCATGGGCCGATAGCTGTGAGCGATCTGGGATTAAGGGGATTGCCCTGCGATTGACCACTCGAGCCAGGCGACCTGCAACTTGTAAGGGAAAGGAGCGGGCTCAATTTAAGAGCCAGCATTATTCTTTAAAGTTAGATACAGTTTTTCATTGTCAGCAACCCTCCTTCGCCTCCGTTGAGATAATTTTCTTGGTTATAATAATGGCAATCAGTTTTCCACACCATTTCCACTCCCGACATATGCCGCAGTGTGTTGCAAAATCTATATAATTTGTAGCTAAACAAATTCCAACTGTGCTCCACGCGCACTTCTGTGTACATTGTGGAAGTAACACTTTGAGGCTCCCCCCCAATGATTTATTACCCAATTTTACTGCCATGTTTTCTTAATTTCGCATTCGACATTTCCCTTGCACCTCCGTCAGCCATGCGCAGAGCCACCAGCCCACCGACCGACCGCCTTGCCTTGCCTTGCCACCCCTCGTGTACCGCTAGATGGTGGATTGTAACTCAACGAAATAAAATAAAACACGCACCAAAGCACATTCATCCCTCGAGAAATATCGCTTATTTGGTCGGTAATAATTCTTGGCCTGTGTGCCGGGCCCAAAAACCTACCCCTCGCCCACGC
The DNA here is from genome assembly GCA_021223825.1 of Drosophila ironensis. NCBI lineage: Eukaryota > Metazoa > Arthropoda > Insecta > Diptera > Drosophilidae > Drosophila > Drosophila ironensis. Next base: position 3,163,880 of record JAJJHQ010001034.1, read on the forward strand.
TCCCGGGAAAACGTGGAGTAAAACAAAAGGAATGCCAGGCGGCAGCATCTTTGCTGCTGCTGCTGCTTCTGCTGCTGCTTCAGCTACTGCTTTATTTTCTGTGCTGCCCCGAGTCGCTTCTTCTTGCCACGTGCGTGAGGGTTGGAGGGCGGGGGGCGTGGCACGCCCCAAGGAAAGGAGAAAGTTTTGTGCGGGCAGCTAACGCAACTTGAGCAAGACGCATGGCCCAGGGAAAAAGTACACCCGAAAAAAAGCGGGAAAAACCTCAAAACTAAACCGAACAAAAAAAAATAGATATTAAAAAATATCTACATAATTTACCTTCCTAAAATATATATTATTCTAGCTTAAAATTACTAGTAATCAATAGAAAATTATGGGTTTCATCCTGTGCCAGGATACCTACATTTTCTCTGGCCAAAGGTGAACTGGCCCAAAGGAAAATGGTGAGGGTGCGAAAGAAAACTGAATGTAAAAGAAAGCATAGAAAGGGAAAGAGCCGCCTTTTCTCTCGTAGACACTTTTTACGAAATATTTCATCGAAATGTGTCCCTGGTGTAACATTTAATATTAAAGGTGGGCGGATGCGGTGGCCAGACGGGTGGGGGCGGGCGAGTGTGGGCGGGGACTCCTTATAAATTAGCTTTATTCTCCAAGACATTTTGTTGCGAATAAAGCAGCGTCCCGGAGAAAGTTTACAAAATGAACCGAACCGGGAGACAAGTGCGCCAGGACTGGAGCCGAAAAAATAGCACAAAACCAGGGAGAAGATTCTATGGAAAAGAAAATAACCAATGGAAAGAATGGAGAAAAGAAAAGCCCGCCAAATGAAGCGAACCCGCAGACGCCGCTAGAAACTTAAACCAATAAATCACAAGTTAATTACAAGCGCGTATTAACTGAAGGCAGTGCAGCCACCCAGTACCCATTCACAGCCCCCGCCTCGGAGCTACAAATTTCATAATTATATTTTATGCGATTTATTTGTTCCTCGTTGTCATGTCTGTTTGCCCAGAGATAATGCCAAGCTGCGTCCCCCTGGCCTCTGGATTTCCCCCTTCTTGAGATGCGAACCCCAACCTCTATCGCCATCGTGTAGTCATGTGTTGGGCCATTTTAATTGCCGAACTTTTGTGTTGGGTGGTGTGAGCCGCAGCCAATGCGGGCCCTGGGTCTCGGGAACCCTCCTCCTCGACTCGATTTATGTCTGGCAGATTTAATTGCGCCCCTCGATATGGCGAACAAATCATATTAATCAGGATTATTAGTTTTATTGGTTCCCCCAGTGGCAGAGTGTTCAATCACGAGCGAATGAATAAAATTTGAAAAATAAAGCAAACTCATCCAGCTACTTTGAGCTATTCAAACAGCGGTTACTGTGGAAAATATTGTAACCTGTCCAATTAGATTTTCCAGCTTAACTGGATTACAACAGATTGTTAAATATTCAGAGGAAATTCCGCTTAATTTTCCTTGGTGGTTAAATGAATATAAACTCGACTTCCACCCCCCGAGAAGTTGTGCGGCAACAACCGCCCCTCAATTATAAATGTATATATTTAATTTGATGGTCTATTTACCATATTCATGATGTCACTTCTATGGCATCACACTCATAAGTTGCAAACTTTTCCAACCATTTTTACCATTTTTACTTTATTTACTTTTTTTGTTCGAAAAGTTTCGCCCTGGCCAAATGCCTCTCGGCGGCGAGCATTGGCAGCTGCTGAAGACGAATCGGGGCGGAATTTTCACTTTGCAAGACAAAAGTTTTCATTGCCCTCTCAAGATTGCGTGTCTTATTTTCTTGCCTTTGTTTCGTTTCGTTTCGTTTACTGGTTTCATTTACCTTGAGAGTGTCTTGTGGAGTAATTTGCATATTTCCAGCCCACACCATCCATCTAAGCGCCCTCGCCATTTATTCATTAATTCAAAGTCCTGCGACATAAATTAGTTAACTTGGACTCGCAGTTCGCAATTGGCGGGTGTTTCGCCCGGGAATTTTAATGTGGATTCCCCGGAGGGAACTGACATCTTGTTCTTGACGTTTTTTTTCCCGTATTTTTGTTGTATACATTTTACTGGTTTTTCTTTTTTTGGAGGCCCGGGCCCGGAATGGGGTTTCTAGCATAAGCTGCGGTTTCTTTCGCCCGTCGGCCCGATGTGCATGCTCGGCGGGAAAGCGGCTGGGCGAACAACAATCGAAACTCCGGCGAGGGCGGCGGTGCCAAGTCAAGTAGAAAAATACTCGTACAATGCAATAACCCGGCAAAAAGAAAACCAAAATCAACAGAAAACAGACAACAACACAACTGAGAAAAGGAAAAGCAAACCAAGCCGAAGCCGAAGCCGAAAAAAAAAACACATTGTAAAATGAAACAACGGGCGTGAGCATGAAAAGCGAACGGCCTGGGTTGGCTGGGCAAAGTTTTCCTATGGCCCCCCAACCATGCCCCGTTTGCAACAATCTTGAACATTTTGGCGCTGTCTTTTGCCGGCCAGAACGGGGCAGAATGGGAATGGGAATGGGAATGGTAATGGAGAATGTGGGCCGCAGGCGGAAACACCCAATACAAGTCACAGCTGGATTTATGTCATGCCTTTAATTGGCTGCTGTGCCGATGTCGAACTCGAACTCGAACTCGAGTTCCAGGGATCTGGCAGCAAAGGCAGCAGCACCAGCAACAGCTCCAGCTCCAGGTTCAGCCTCAGTCCTGCCGCTCTTCCGAAAGCAACAATTCTGCCTTCATCCATTAGCTGGAAAATCGGGTTTTTTTTTCAGCCTTCAGAGGGGGACAGCAGGCGGGCGAGGGCTAAAAAACACAAGTGGCAATATTTCTGCTGGAGTCTGGGGCTCCGGGATTCCGGGCAGCAATTAAAACGAAATTTTTCTGCCCGCCGCCATCTTCGGGATTTTGCGATGGCAATTAAAAACGAATTTTGCGCGGCTTCATTAGGCGACCGGCGAACGGGCGACCGGCAAACCGTGGCGCTGAATTTCGAATTTCGAAGGCGGTGGCAGGCTGCCAGCTTAAATATTCATATGAGCCGGGCTTGCGATCTAAGGCGGAATGAGGAATGAGGAATGATGTGCAGATACAGATGCGTCTGGAGAGCGCGCACTACGGATGCGGATACGTACCGCATCAAGTGCCAGCTGTTGCGGGGGCCATTGGGCGCATTCAAATTAAATTCAATAAATTTTTTACCCATATTTCGTATGCTTTTTTTTACCATCCATTCCAACGCTTCGCACTTGCAGAAGTCAAACGAGCATCGAACGAAATATCAACACTTTTCCACGACGGGGCGAGGCGGGGCGGGGCAAGGGTTAGGGCGGCTCTTGAGGCCCAGAAGCCGTCTGCGCCCCACTTGGAATTTATGCGCTCCGGCGACAACATATGGTCACGTAAATTCATGCGACAATATACGATATGATGTCACACACACATGACTCGGTGCTTTATTTTTTATGCAAAACGTTGTAGGGATTTTTTCTCTGTTTTGGTTTTTGCTCTCCTTACTTTTTTAATATGTGAGAAGAGACTTGAAGCGCTTGGGAAACGGTCGCCAATGGGTTGCTGGGGGGAGGCCGAGGGTCTGATTTACGACAGACAGCCGGCCGCCATTCGCTTAAGTTAATAAGCGTGCCAGGCGGCCGGAGATACCAGGCATTCATTCCAAGGAAAGCTTATCTCGCAGATATTATCGCCGGGGAAACGGTTGAGCAATAATTTCACATTTATACTTTAAGGCCGCGATAAATTCCTTTCAAGTTTTGTTACTCAAAAGGAACATATAGTAGAAGCCTTGCATTATGGGTAAATTAGTGAGCATCTGCGCGGTGTGAGTGCAGAGATCCATCATCTCGCCAGGCGGCGACTGCACTGTATGAGCTGCAAAAAATGTCACAATATTTTCCACAATTTCGGACCGGAGTCTCACCTCTCATTCCTCAGCTGGCTATTGGCTGGAAATTATTACCCGCCCTGCGGCGTTTGGCAGAGTGTGAAATTGGCAAAGAGCAAAATGAAAAACTTTTGGCCAAGCCCGCTCAAGGGGCGCTCAAAAGGGCTGGGAATGGGCGGAGTAGGGCGGGGAAAGTTTGCAGTTGTGGCCAGCCAAGAGCCTGGCATCTAGGGATCCAACCAGCCTGCCTGCCTGACTGCCAAGTTCATAATTTCCCAGGAAGATTTCACAAAATATTAGTTAAACAAAACATAAAGCAAAACCTTGCAGACGTTTGTGCATACAAACGTGGGCTAAATCACCTAAAAGCATGCAACATAATTCACCAGACGCCAGCTCCTTGGCTCCTTGGCTCCTGCCTTGCCCACACACACTCCCAGCATCCCAAGAAGCGACGAAGCTCGACGTTTCCGTTTCCTCAAGCAGCACTCCGAAAACACCATCACCCCTGCCGCACTGCTGCCCTGCTGCCCGCCCAACGCCCACTTTTAATGGCCCTGAGTTCAGTTTTCGGCAGTTTGGGGATCGTCTTTTGCATGTGCAAGCTAAGTGAATCGAGTGGAGCCTTCCCAGGGAAACACGCATGGGATGCTTCACTCAGAAAAATCACCTAGCAGGGTTCTTGAATTGTGGCATTATATTGAAATCTTTCTATTAACAATAAGATGGAGCTACCCCCGCATAGATTCATCCAAGAATCTTGGGTTTGGCTTAGCTCGGATAGCTTTCAAAATTGAAAAGGATTGTGAGGGATTTTTCCGAGTGCGGAGGGACAACCAGCAAGGTTGACATTAGCGGGCATGGCGCACAACGAAACCCAATTAGAAGCAAGATATACGACACCAGAGCGAGGCGACGAAACAACATGGAAAATGGAGACCCTCGACGCAAGCGGGGCCATCTTGGATGCCTCTGCTCCTGCTCCTTAACCTGCCCCAGCTCCTTCTCCTTTTCCTGGACTCTCAACAATGAAGCGTGTAATTACAAGCGTAAACGGCAGCCAAAGACGCGCTGGGTGGGTGGTGGACCAAAAATCACACGACAAGAGCCATTTTTTGAAAAGGGTTGCACTGAGTTATGGCCGTGGTGGCGCTGCTGCCGCCAACGGTGGTGATAGTCTCCGGTTCCCCGGTGTCGGAGGTGGTGGTGGTGCCGAGGGCAAGGTGGCACATACTCGTACGTACGCGTCGCAGTGCATAATTACTTTACAAGTTCATTATAAACGATCATAAATCTATGAAGGAGCACGGGGCCGGGCGACGACTTACAATGGAAATGGAAATTTCAACCTTAGCACTTTCTTTCCTAGCTTTCACCCAATCCCACGCCCGATCCCACACCCCTGGATCCCAGTTGGGCCGTAAATTCTTTTGTCTGAGGGATGGGCCAAACAATGGCAAGTAATTCACTTGCGAAAATGTTATTGATTACGAAACAGGATGGCAACAACTGCGGCCAACTGCATCCCTGAGTGTGATACCATGGGATGAATACCCAATGGATAATACAATTTAGGGGCTGAATATTACCATGAAATCTTTTGAAATCTTACCTGTATGTTATCAAATAGTTTCTCGCCTTAAAGAAGTGTAATTATTCTTATTCTTTTAAAAGGAAAAAGTGTTTCCAAGCAAGTTTAATCTGTTATTTGAAATAACTTTCATAATCATTGACCAAAGGTTGGTCTTTGAGACCAAAAATGTGCTAGAAATTCCCTATTTGGGAGTCTATCCTCTTAATAGCTTGCCCCACTGTATATCCTACGGTTCCCTGCACCTTTGCTTGTTTTTGTCGATTTTGCGCAAAAGCAATTTGAGCATAAATCTTCCCAACGACAAACTCGCCGCCCCACCAACAAGCACACGCACAGGATACACAGGATATGCAGACTGCAACGCGCCAGGAATCGGAATCGGATTCTGAGTCGCAGTCGCAGTCGCAGTGGCAATAGGAATTGCTAGATGGGCAGGGGTTTGGCATATGGGTTTGGCCGGGTTGCTGCAACTTTGAAATTAACTGCTAGTTTCACACGTTCTAGCAGCCGCGCGGAGGACTTTGGCAAAATGGGAAAAAATACGGGCAGCAAGTGCGGGGAAAATAAGGGAATTGTTGCTCTTAACTTTCACTTTTCGCCAGCCAGAAACAACGCGAGGAAAAGCAAGAAAAAGCAGCCAGGGAGCAGCTGCTATGACCCCAAAAGGCCGAACCCAAAACCCGGACCAAAAATTCGACACCGTCTCCGTCTCGCACACAGTTTGGACCATAAGTTTGTCGCTTAGTTGGGGGGGCCAAATAAAAATAAAAACTTCAAGTGCCAATTATGTGTGAAATTCCGACACTTTTCGCTTGTTTACTTTTATGCGCCCTTAATGAAGTTTCAGCTGCAGCGCGAAACCTTTGCTTTCCCCTGGCACATCCCTCTTGTTTCCGCATGTGTGTGCGGCAGGTGGGTGGGTTTTTGGGCGAGATTTCGGGTTAATTAATTAGCTAAAGGTGAGCAAGTCTGCAATTTGATACTTCGAATAAGCTTTCAGAGGCAACTCATAAATGTTAGCCCTGCAATCGCACCCTCTTTTCAATGCAATTAAAAACGCATTGAGTGCGGGGTTCTCAAATGAAATCCGAGAAGAAAGAGGCCGCCCCAAAGCAAAGTCGCAAACGAGTGGGTGTGTCAGATCACAAGGGCGCACTCGCATGCAATTAAAAGATACTGAGATACTCAGATACACAAATGGCGCTGCAGCCGCCATGCGATTGGTATCTCTGGGAGCTGCTTCTTCCTTTAGCACCGCCACCAAGGCACAGAAAAGAATAAGAGGGAAAACCATAAACAATTCCAGTCAAAGTCTTATCAGAGTGGCAGCCATTTTAGCAAGTTATTCGCCTTTGCTGGAAATCGTTATTTAGATTTGACACTTGGCGCTGATTTTTATTGGCCCGTTTTTCGGGTGAGGAGCGGAAATGTTGCACATTTCCGTTCCCGAGCCGCCGTAACTTCCATCGATAATTATCGGGGCCGGGAGATGACGTCAGATACATTGAACCGTGTCTATGCGAGCGGAATGCGACGTCGTCGTCGGCTGTGAGTTGTGCGTTTTTAGTTTTTGTCTAATGAGCTCTGAAATCGGAAAATTATTGCCGGGCCACGATGCGCTCCACAGATATGAAACAGCTTGACATCGTGCCATTTATTTATTTATTCGAACTGTCCGCGTCCGAGTCTGAGTCCGAGTGCGGGCTGTGTCCGGATTTTGCGCTTTTGGCGGACAGAAATGGACACAGAATCCCCCATTGAACATTGAACAGCTTCATCTTCGTAGTCACGCTTTGGTCGCGTCTTCCTCGAATGGCTTTGCTTGTGCTTCGCATTTGAACTGTTAAAATTTCATATGCGTATCTGTATCTGTAGCTGTAGATGTAGCTGTATCTGTATCTCTCAATCTCCATCGATGCGTTCCGCCAGCTGTCGCTGTTTTGTATCTGTATCTACTCGCATGCCCCTGCCTCGGCCCTCGGTCGCTCCCTCCCGGTCTGTCTCTGCATCTGTGAAGATGAAACTGGAAATGGAAATAGAACTTGAAACGGAGCCAAAATAGAGTCGTTGATTATTTTAATGATGACGCCGAGGTTAAAGCACGATGGGAAGGCGTTCCGCACTCTCACACATTCGAATCGAAAGACACAAAATCTACATACCCAACAAGCCCCTAGATGGTTTTGGGTCTATGTAAATATGGCAATGGCGTGCCGCGTTCACATATATATATTTATATATTTTTTGGTAGAAAGGGGTTCGACCGTAGGGGCAGGCGTTCACATCGCTCATTAATTGAGCTATTAAGATAAACCCACATCAAATGCCGCGTTCAGCTCCAACGCGCAATGGGCCCGGTCTCGGGCCCCGGGCCCTGGAACTCCAGACCGAGATCTCGGGGCACTGGGTCAGTCAGGCAAGGCAACTCTGTCGGCTCGGTGTGTCAATGATGGCATTATTATACAATTCACATGCCGAACAAAGACAATAACCAGCCAAATATATTCATTCATACTTAAATTGGACTTTAATTGCCGTGACATGGCGGCCAAACATTAACATTCGCTTGGGTTTCAACATTAAATGGAGCGCTAACGTTTATATCACAAAATACACCCTTTTTTTAGCTTCCCAATTGAAGTAAATGAAACGCTGTTTATCTATGTACATTTTATTTGATTGAAATTAATCTTAAAGTAATAACATGCCTCTGACTGCGTGGCCAACCCTTTGGCCGGCTTTTCCCCCAAAATACAAAGGAATTCCGGCTTAAATTGCAAGCTCAACAGGCCCAGTCATAACTCAAAACCGAGAACATGCCTTCGACGGGGCGGTGGATCTTCAAGTTGCTGTATTGCTGGATCGCTGGTCACTGGCCCTGAGTTGAGGCGAGCTGCTACCTGTTGCAGCAGCAGCTACCGCGCAGTACAGCCTTAAACCTGCAACCGCCGTGGCAATGAATTATTTTAATGACGAGAGGGCCCCTTCGATGGTCCTGGCCATGCGTAAGATACGCCGCCATATCCAGATCCAGTCCAACAGGAACCAGTTTCTCGGCCGCCGTTCGTTCCACTTCTCAGATCATCAGGCAGCCATTGAGCGATGCGCTTGCAACCACAAAATTACCAAAAAACAAAAAGTGTAACAACAAAAATAAGAAAACAGGGAAAAAAATTTAAGTAACCAAACAGTGCGTGAGGCTTAAGCCGGTTCGTTAAGCGGATTTTATCGCCGATCTGGCAGAAATTTCACCAACGCTGCCCTTTTTTCCAAAAGCCCACTCTTTCCCCTTTTTTTTTGGCCACAATTACGCGGTCTCGCAATTTGGGAGGCTGTACGCGCCACGAATTCCGCGATCCGATTGGAATCGATTGCTCATGTAAGGAATTCCACTTGGCACATAATTTTTCGGCCCTCAAAAGATCTCGATTGCACGGAAAGAAACGAAGTCAAGTTGTTGAAGATATTGCCACGAAATCGTACATTTTTGGGTGCAGTTTCTAATGGAGATTCATTCAGTGCTTCCCATGTGCCAGCCTCCGAAAAGCAATTAAAAACTGATTGCCTCGGCGGCGGGATGAGAGGTTCAGTTCCGTTCGGTTTGGCTCGGTTCGGGAAAAATTGAAAATTCAGTTCCTGGCTGCGACAGACATAAGATACGGCCCAAGTTGGGGGTGCACACCCTAAACGTGTATCTCAAAATTTGATAACCACAGCAGCTGCAATTGCAGGTTGCTGGTTGCAGGTTGCAGGCAACGGCTGCATGTGTATCCCGAAGATTGCGTTCGATGTCGTCGTGTTCGTGCCGGCAATTGCAACTCAATTGCGCATTTGCCACCGCAAGCATCAATATCTGTGAGCATAGGCATAGGGGCCCCATAATCACGTCTGAGCGGAGATCCAAGGAAGCCAGCGCCCCGTCCCCCTGGGCCACTCCTCCCAACTGGCAGTCGCACTCCCTGCGGCCAATTTAATTGACAGATTTAGTGGTGGCCGATTGGCAGTGCGGAAAATTAGTTTTCCGTCTCCCAGGCAACGGCTGAGAGTCGAAGCCGAGGCTGACTTTCTGTGGCTTTTGTGCCAAGTCGCATTTAATTGTTTTATAGACACTCGAACCGAATCCGGGGCCCATGTATCCGCCTCCACGTACATACGCATCCTATATACTACGAGCGGATGGCTGGCTGGGTGGGTGGGTGTATATCTCTATGTGTTTTCCCCGTGCGTACGTACATACGTACATCATCGTGGGCAAGGTGAAACACGCCCCTGACAAACACGCACGAAAATAGATTTAATTAAATTGCGAATAAAATGCGTGAGCCCGGCAAGAAGCAAACGTTAGGCACATGTGTGCCGGCCGAGCCATCCAATTAATCGATGGCCAATCGATTCCTCCGCTGGCATTTTGGCAGCTTTCGCCCCGCAAAAGGGTTTCCGTTGCGACCGTGTCCTTTGGGTTCGTGGAAAAAATGGGATCTAATTTCCGGTTATAAATGATGTCCACAAATCAGGCAGCCACTAGTTCTACTTCATTTCATGTCTCGACTGCGATTCCCGGTAATCGGGGCGCATCTAAATATTGTATCTTACAGATACCGGGAAGCGGCTGGGCCGGGTCTGCTCCCCCTGGAAATTCCAGGTGGAGCGGGCCGGGATCCCATCTAGATAGCACGTGACGATGACAAAAACAAAACATAAATTAGTGGGCGTGCGATTGGAGGGCCATGCAGGGTGATTCCGAGGGATTCCGGGCGGAGCAACCGAAAAACAAATCGAATTAAATATAAGTAGTTGCACACACACACACATCTACTCTGTGTGCGCCCGAGTTGGTGTGTATAAATAGTTATAATAGGAGCATAGATCACACGTTGTGCCGCATGCAACATGGAGTCGGCGTCACCTGGAGATTTATGGCCGCTTGCAGCGCTGCCGCTTCGGGGTGAGTCCCACCGGAGGGTGCAACAGAGAGGCGAACAGAGTGGCTGTATCGCTCCGTTTCGGTTCAAAGTTCGCTGCAAATGGGAAACACGTAAACTGTCAAAACTTTAAATCCCCGAGGAATTTAAGTTAAAAAATATAACACGTACTGGGGACTCGGGCACAGCTGCGCTGCCAAAAAACCAGAGACTGAGACGGAGACGGAGCCGGAGACGCCCGGGACGAGGACGAAACCTTGAAAATGTGTCTTCGGGGCGGCGGCGAAGGAAAGCCCGTGGATGGCCCCATGGAAAACCAACTGGAACCGAATAAATATTCCGAAAAAAGATTTCCACTCACACCCGCCGCCATTCGTCCTCGTTTCCACCCCCCTGGCTTTTGGCTCGTTTAAATTATCTACGAGAAATTTCGCGCCTTCCCATACAAAGTTTTATTGTGCCCGAGCCCGAGCCCCCGCCCCCTTCCTGCCGCTCGCCGCACATACCAGCATTTAAATTATGTACTTANATACAAAGTTTTATTGTGCCCGAGCCCCCGCCACTCCGCCGCTCGCCGCACATACCAGCATTTAAATTATGTACTTAGAAATACACAAAAATTTTCCAAAAGTCTACAAAAGAAAATGGCACAGCACAGCAGGACGTAGATGAAGAAGAAGCCAAAGCCAAAGCCAAGGCAGCCAGCAAAATGAATTTCGCACTTTTTCGCATAATAAATTTTGAAACTTGGCCAGCACTGGAAAAAAAATCTAAACGGGCAAGCGGGAAAGCGCAAAAAAATGGAATAAAATGAAAATAAGAAGCCCAAGGAGCGGGGAAAAATCGAGGCAGAGCGCAAAGTTTCGTGGAAAGTTTATTTTTTGCATATACAAAGCCAGGGAGTTGCAGGGAGGGATTCTGAGGGATTTGGATCTGGAGCGACCGGGGCAGGAAAAATAGTCGGCCGCCGCCGAGTGACAAATTCCATTTAAAATTGCCGAGCAGAGCTCGTGCACTCCTCAGGGCAACTCCCGAATAAAATGGAACTTTGGCCAAATCTCAGCGTGATGTATTTCAGGGGATTTAAGTTAATCAGCAAACAGGTTTAGGGCTAAATAAATTTATTTATGCGTTTTACGCTCTGCGGTACCAAAGCCAGCAAGCGGAGCGAAAAGTGGTACTTGGCGCTGCTGCTCTTTGCCATTTAATTGAAATTCTGGAGAAAACGCTTTAATAAATATCGCCTAGAGCCAAGGACGACAAATTTTATTAAATCAACGCCTCGCAAATCTTGTCCACCTGTCACGGGGCCATTTTCTGGCACATTAAATGGGTGTTTATAATTTTCGGAAAGCATTTCGCATTCGCATTTCCATTCGCATTGTGATGCATTTTAAATAGCAGTATAAAACAAGCCGCTCATTATACAAATGTATCTGCAGATATACTAGATGATAATTTCTTTGTTGTGTCCTGGCCATTTTATTTCCATATCGCCTTTATTGTCTATACAATTTTTTCGCCATTTATTTAACGCAAGTCCGCACACATCCCCCACATACCGCACATCCCGCAGCAGTGTGCGAGTGAAAGATAAATGCGTTTTCACTTTATGACTTTCGTGTCGGCATAAATTTGTTAATACCTTTAGGCCAAATTTATAACATAATAAATGCTCATAATATTTAACTTAACATTTTGCTCTTGGCCGGCCGAGCCGGGGCCGTGACGGGCAGGGCGAGCGAGAAAGGCTCACTCGTCGTTGGCCAAAATGCGAAAGTTAACATGGTTGTGGATTCCGATAAAATCAGGCATCGCATCCTCTGGTTCTGAGGCAAGTGGCATGTGGCAAGCAGAGCGACAAGGCCGGAACGAGTGCATTTGCACACACACGAAATTGAGTTATTGCACTTGAAGGCAAATTAAACTTCATAAATATTTAAAATCAGAGATTAAACACGGCATTGTGCTGCCCTGTCTGTGACTCTCAGGTTGCCAATTAAACGAGCATTATCTGGCATAACTGCAATTTAAGTAGCAACTCTTCCAATCTCCCAGGCCCAAGCCGAATGCTCGCACGTTTCTGCGTTTCATTTTAATGCTGCCTCGGCTGCTGCTGCCACTGCCACTGCTGCTGCGGCTTGTTGGTTGCAGCTTGTTGCCTGCAATGACAGCAGCAACATTGCCGGTGCAGCGGCGGCAAACGATCAATTTAAAGTAACGATCTTGTAGCCGCAGAAACAAAAACCACAACTGCAAATGGCCAGTAAAAATGAAATATATTTTTTTGCCCTGCTGCTGTTTCTGGTGATTTCCTTTCCTTTCCTCGGCTCGGTTTGACTTGGCTTTTGTTGCAATTGCTGGCCATCGACGAATGTTCCGGCCTACGTTCGAGCTGCTTGATGATCGCCGCAGAAAACGAGAATTTATATTTACGACCTGGCCAAACAGCGCCGAAAAGAGCCAACAAATGCCGGGCGGCTTGTTGCAATTTTTCAGTTTAATTTACCCGACGAAAGGCCCAAATATAAATACCCGTTCGTTCATGTTTGCTCAACGGATATAAAATAAATTATGTTTGAATTGTGAAATCTATAAATACCTTCGTGAGCCGTTCTATTTGCTACTTCAACTTTGTCAATGTGTATCTCTATTTTTGGTGAATCTTTTATCCCTGCCAAATGGCTTGCCAGGAAAGTGACTGACTTGGATCTATGTTGTATTTTGCAGGTACAAATGGACTGCGAAGACGCGGCCGACAGACGTACACCCGCTACCAGACGCTCGAGCTGGAGAAGGAGTTCCACACGAATCACTATCTGACCCGCAGACGGAGAATCGAGATGGCGCACGCGCTCTGCCTGACGGAGCGGCAGATCAAGATCTGGTTCCAGAACCGGCGGATGAAGTTGAAGAAGGAGATCCAGGCGATCAAGGAGCTGAACGAGCAGGAGAAGCAGGCGCAGGCCCAGAAGGCGGCGGCGGCAGCGGCCGCGGCGGCGGCGGTCCAAGGCGGTCATTTAGACGGGAATTAGAGGGCGGTCCAAGGCGAGCGAGGCAGGGCAGCAGTACATTGTAAACAAATGAACTATTTACTTAAATGAATAATATATTTAAATATTTTGATGGTACTCCTGTGCGAATACGACGAATACGACACTTAACCTAAATCGAACCCAATGGAACTATTTCAAGCGTTCGAGAGGGCGATGCAACCGAAAATACGTAATGAACATACAAACTAATTAACTAGGCTAAGTAAATGAAAGTAGTGGAAAGTGCGCAGAATATACACCTACTTAGACGTAATCGAGGAATACAAAAATCTAATTTAGTTTCAAACGACAGCAAAACACAAACAAAACGGAGAAAATTCGCGAGCGTAAGATTTATGTTAGAAATGAGGAGACCCTTGTCCTGCCCCTTTGTTGCTTACTGCTATGTTTAAATTAATTTTCGCAAGAATACTCAAAAACTAAACGATATTTAAATATATATATATTATAAAATAAAATGTTGAACGCAAAACGGAATTCTGTTGATATGAATTTTTGGTAAGAAACCAGTTTTAAACCAATTAAAATACGTAACAAATCGAATGAAACAAAAAAAAAGAAGGAAAAACGAAACATTAAGAGCAAAATTATTGAAACCTAACTTTAATATAAATAGAATTTGTTAGCAAAGTAAACATATTACGTGGGAGGATCGAATACTTGAATGTGTATAGTTTGTGCTTACAAAATAAAATAATGCAATTTTAGTTAACTCGGTTTATTTGTAAACGAATTTGTTTAGTTCTCGCCCAAACGACTAAAGTGAAGCTGTTTCTTTAAGTAATGTGTAGTGTGTTTACCTTTTAAATTAAATTAATGCCTAATTTTATTATTATTATATTATTATTATTATGTTTAGTTTAATGACAAAGCGTTTATGAGATTATCCGACAGAAGAGCGAAAAATCGTTTGCCCCGGCAAACGCAAATAAATTATTGGTTTTAAAAAAATCTGAAAGGAAAAACAAACGAGATCCGAACTCATTTATTGTGTGTTATTGTTTTGTTTATCGTTTATCGTTTCGCGTTGTTTTTGAGGGAGAATGCTTTTGATCTCGTTCCGTTAATCGATCGTAGCCCGTAGTCGCATCCCGATACGATACCGATACCGATACCGATACGATAGCGATACCAATAACTATAGTTTAGCGGAGGTGGCGATCCGGCGAGCTGTGCTCGAACTTATCGAACCGTTTTTCCGGTTGAGTTTCCGGTCTCCCGAACTTTTCCCAGTCTGGGGGCCATCCGGAACGGTGCCCCGCACATGATGTATACGTAACTAGGGCCTAAGATTCGAACATAGACGTACGTGCATATAAATCTTGATATATATATATATATTTATGTATTTATATACGGAAATCGAGTATAAATGGACAAACAATAAGGGAGTAGTAATCTCTGCGAGGAAAATACGTAACTAGACTAAGTTAAATGTTATAGATTTTAAATGCTAACGCAGATGCGAACCGAAATACGTTAATGTATACATACACTCGGAAAAACAAACTAAAATAATTACAAAAAAAAAGGAAAAGGATGAGCATGGAGGAGGAGAAGACGAGTGGATCGAGAGGGGTGCTCCCCGCCACCGCAAACCAAGAATAGACGCTAAAATACAATACTTAACGATTTAAATGTGAATTATCGTAGCAACAGATATACGTAAATGGAGGCAGGGCTGCATCCGACCCTACACTTACCTTACTACTAACTTAATTACGTAAAACTCGTAAACGTAACGCGTAGTACGCGTACCAGTGCATGCGTTCGCAACATGTACATTGCTAGTGGCTTTTACTTTCGATTTCCAACTCAGAACCTTGAACTTTGAACCCCCAGGATCGAGCATAGTAATATTCTTTCCTTCCTATCAGACCTATCGGAATACTTTGCAGATACATCTTCTACTCGTACCCCTCACCCCTTGCCAGCGTTTACACTTAATCTATGTAACTCTAATTTAAAGCCATTCTATGTTAGCTCCGTAAGTTGTAAATTATCAATATAAACTATACGTAAATGAACAAAACACGAGACACGCGACACGACACACGCGACACGAAACACGAAACACAAAACAAACAGCAACCAGTGAGAATGTGGAAAATGAAACAAATAAATTAAACGAAATGATTTAAACAATTTACTCGTCGTCTTTACCTCCGACTGGTTGGGAAGTTTTTCGGATTTTTCAAAACTCATTTTTTGAAAATATTTTTTATTAAATGGTGTTTCTACACTAGGGAATTTACATTTGACCTTGTAAATTTAACTGGCGCCACCTAGGCACTTCCTAAATGACAGTGCTGCCCATTCCAGTTTTATTTACACTTTGTGTATTTGACATACACAAAGCGCCATCTACTGGCTATAGAAACAGTGCTGCCCATTAAGACAAGGATTTACGCGCAAAATTTAAGAAGCAGGTCAAGATTCTAAAGAACTTAAATATTGCCTTTTTTATAATTTATTCAAAAAATATATGATTACAGAATATAATTATATCGATAATTCATTTTTTAGATCTTTAAATAATTATTGTTTGGGTTTTAAGAATGTTAGGTCTCTGTATAAACATTCAAATGGTTGTGAACGTTTTTACATACATATTTCACGTTTTTCTGAGGAGAAACAAGTCACTTTCAAAACTTCGAGTTTAACATAGTTGCCGAAATAAAATTATATGCTCACATGCACGTAAAATCAGAGAGACAAACCAAAAAGACTATGAAACCTCTCAGATGCGAAGCTCTTAAAACGTGTTCTTAATTATGGGTGTATTCTTCGGAATTTATGTTTAAGCATTTTAAATCCCTTGAAATTTATGTTTTGCGGTTTTCTTTTTTCGAAATGTTATGGAAAACCATCAAAAAGGCACAGTATGTAAGAAACTGAGGTCTACAGTGCGTATGCGTAGTATTTCTTATGTCAATACTGTATCAAGTGTTCCCTCGGCAATCTCGAAACCAGTACCGGGTACTTTCAGTCGAGAGTCCCCACCCGATCCGTTCGTACTTGTTATTTTAAGATCAACCTGGAGCCACAGAGCCTCAGTTTGCGCTGTGAGCTCGGTGGGACCCGTTCTAAGCTCGGAGGCACGTGTTTTGCGTCGCGTTCTATCAGCACGCACTTAATCGCAGCATATCTATGTGATTGCTTTGTAGGCCCGAGTGCATTGATGATTGTGCATCGGCAATAGCCGTCTTGGAACCGGTACAATGAAGCAGGAATCGCTGTTAGTGAATATTTTGTTCCTCAGTGCCTTGTCCGTGAGGCTGCCAAGAAGTGAGTAAAGTTCATAATGATAATAAAGTCGCACGAAAATAAGTGTGTACTATACACTCGCGAGAGTACGAGCGAATGCGAGCAAATGTGTGTATGCTGTGGCAGTCTCTGAGAGAATCTCAAAACAAGATCCGAGCCGGTTCATCTTGAAGTGGTGTGCTGCATTTCCCTGACCATTAGATATCGTCTTCAGAAAAGCGAGACTTTCGCAAGTCCTTCCGAAGTGTGGGACTTAAACCCAGCCACGAGAATCACCCGAAAGAGGTGGTACTCATTATTTGTTTAAGCTTATTAATTATATTAAAAACAATAAGATAGGAGGAAGCAAAAAAAAGTTAAACAAGGTCAGACGGTGGGAGTGGGTCTCAATTTGTGGTTACAGAGTCTCTCAAATAACTTAAAAGATTGAAAATATAAGATAAAAGGATATTTAAATTAATTAGATCGATCCGCAAGTGCGTTGATCCTTTAGAGAATTTCTTCGCCGTTTTAAGGCTCGTCTTCCACTTGCAAATCATGTTTATTTTTAATTTAAAGGCGTCATTGGGGGGTGGCCCTTGAGCACCCAAACGAACACTTTTGAAAAGCCGGCTAAACCGCTTTTGCACCCACTGCCCTAGCTCGTCATCTTTGTTTACCTTTAGTCTGAGATTGTAAGATTCGTTCGGAAGAGAATGAAAATCAAGCGGAGAGCTAGTGCATACGGAACTAAATAATACATACAATGTGAGCAGCTGACTCAACAACGAAAGTGATTGAATTAGACTCGTTTTCGCGGTGGGATTCCGATTCAAATGCCTGCTTCGATTGCAGCCCTCGCCGAGTGCACCACCTCGGAGTTTGAGTGCGACAACGGCAGCTGCATCTCCCAGTTCGATGTGTGCAACGGCGTGAAGAACTGTCCGGATGGCTCCGACGAGACCGTGATGACCTGCATCGCCCAGAGGCAGCACTGCACCAGCCCCTACTTCGCCTGCACCTACGGGGCATGCGTCATTGGCACGGCTGCCTGTAACAGCCTCCCCGAGTGCGCCGATGGGTCGGATGAAACGCTCAGGCGGTGCGCCGACGAGGATGTGTTGGCCCTAGACGATCGCAAGCTGCAGGGCAATTGCAGGTAAGCAGACACACCCCGAAATTGAGGAGTAATTAAAACGAAATTTTAGGGAAAACGAGATCAAGTGCCCGTCCGGAATTTGCATAGACAAGCGCAACACCTTGTGCAACGGAAAGGACGACTGCGGCGACGGCACGGGCTTTGATGAGTCCGTGGCCCTTTGCGGGCACATGGAGTGTCCGGGTTATTCCTTCCAATGCGGCACCGGTGGCTGCATATCAGGATCGGAGATCTGCAACGGCAAGAACGATTGCTTCGACGGCTCCGACGAGGCGCCCAAGCTGTGCAACACCACCGAAACTCGGCCCCGACCCGCCACAAATGGACCAACGGGAGCCACTGTGATTAGCCAGAGCCAAGGACCTTGCCCCTTACCGCCCGGCGATGAGCGACCGATTGTGATGGATCGAAACAATCGGTTGCTCACGGAGCCCATACCCCGGGGAGCCGTGAGCTTCTCCTGTCCCGCCAACAGCGGATACTACCTCGAGGGCGAGCTGCACGGGCAGTGCACCAAATCGGGCTGGAGTCCCCCCGAGGTGCCCAAGTGCGTGAGTGAGTATTGCAATGCTCCTTCCGAAAAGATGGTGAACTAATTGCTTCACCTTTCCGCAGAGTATTGCAGCAACAAGAACGGCGAGCTGTACGGATACTCGACCAAACCCACTTGCACGCTCAACGGTCAGTTGGAGAATTGCGACAAATCGGCCCATAAGCCCGACACCGAGGTGACCTTCGAGTGCAAAACCGGATTCAACAAGCTTAGCTTTCCGACCAGCATGCGTTGCCTGAGGGGCGGGAGCTGGAGTGGCGGAAGGACGCCCTGCGTCCAGGACTGCGGCGAAATTGCCACCCCCACCAAGGCTTTCGTTTTCAACGGCGTCAATGTGAACAACACGGTGGTGCCGTGGCACGTCGGCCTGTATGCGTGGCACAACGAGAAGGACTATCACTTCCAGTGCGGCGGCTCGCTGCTCACCCCGGACCTGGTCATCACCGCGGCCCACTGTGTCTACGACGAGACCACCCGGCGCGCCTACACCGCCGACACCTTCAAGATCGTCGCAGCCAAGTTTTACCGCGACTACAATGAGAAGAGCACCGACGTGGCCAGCGGTGTGAAGATCATCGAAATTGCCCGGTAAGTCACTCTCGAATAGAAGTAAATGTCCCGTCTAATGTATTACCCGCGTCTGCTCCGACAGAGGCTACAGTGGTCGGTCGTCCAACTATCTGCAGGACCTGGCCCTCCTTACCCTCGAGACGGCATTCGAGATCTCCGACTTGATCCGGCCGATCTGCGTGAACTTTCACACTTTCGCGGAGAAGGAGAGCATCAACGACCACGTGATGGGCCAATTCGCAGGCTGGAGCATCGAGGACGACCACAAGTTGCAAATCGTCACGGCCGAGTCCAAGGCTAACTCCATGTGCAAGGAGAACCTGCAGGACATCCAAGCCGACAAGTTCTGCATCTTCACGCACGGAAAGTCGCTGGCCTGCCAGGGCGACAGTGGTGGCGGCTTCACGGCCCCGGTTCACACCAACTACCTGTCCAGGATAGCCAAGAGGCATCACTTGTATGGGGTGATTAGTAATGCCCCCAATGCGGATCAGTGCGCTCACAGCCTCACGGTCATGACGAATATCCAGCACTTCGAGGAAATGATCCTGCGCGCGATGATTGACAGTCGAAGCAGAGCCTGAGGCCGGATAGCTGCCTTGTGATTAGCCTGGGATTACACATTTTTGGCGTACCCATGAACTTAGGATAAGAATTAAATAAAACTAGTCTTGTTTTTGGAATAAAATAATATAAAACAAGTAAAGTAATATAAAACAAGTAACTAAAAACGATTATAGTCGAGTGTCTCGGCCCTN
This sequence comes from Drosophila ironensis, assembly GCA_021223825.1. Classification (NCBI taxonomy): domain Eukaryota; kingdom Metazoa; phylum Arthropoda; class Insecta; order Diptera; family Drosophilidae; genus Drosophila; species Drosophila ironensis. Next base: position 3,183,647 of record JAJJHQ010001034.1, read on the forward strand.
TACACATTTTTGGCGTACCCATGAACTTAGGATAAGAATTAAATAAAACTAGTCTTGTTTTTGGAATAAAATAATATAAAACAAGTAAAGTAATATGGTAAAAATAGATATTGGCTATACCAATAACATATCTAAATTCGGTAGTCGTAGCTTTAAATTAGGTGGAAATATTCGGTAGCCGTAGGAGATATGTATTCTTCCAATATAATATCTGAAATCTGTGTTTCTAAAATGCACACGCCACAGAACTTCGCGGTTTATGGGCGTGTAGGAGGCCGATTTTGAAAACAAACTTGTATTGAACTGGTATTCCCAGATTCAAATTATGCAATTTTTTACCTTTCTTTAAAAATTTCCAAGATCTAGGCGTTTGTACGAACTAACGGACATGGCTATATCGACTGGATGTTGATGCTGATCNGTTGATGCTGATCAAGAATATGTATACTTTGTAGGGTGCGACCCCATATCTCCTCCCTATTAACATTCCTACTTTCGTAGGAAAATATTATACTCGTAACCTGTACTTATTAGAAAAAACCCCTTTGAGTATTATATTTATATATTCGATTCGTGCGAAGCTATTTGTCCGTTTGGACCCGGGTGGCTTTCACAACATCACCTTCAACATCCAAGAATCTGCTACATCATCTCACCTGAACCTGAAGCAGTGCATCCAAGCGATCCGCTGCATCAAACAAATTTTCAACAATGTGCAATTGCCGCATGTTTGCAATTGGAACACGGAGGCCAAGGAGGTCGATCAGAAACAAGGAAGTAGAGTGCCAGGCTACTAACAGGTATGTCCAGAGTCCCTAATCCTTGACTTAGTTTTGTCCGTTTTCCCCCTTACAATTTAAAGTGATGCTTAGATTAGACTCAGATTTAAAGTCTCCCAAGGATCTGCTGCTCCATCGGAACTGAGGCTGTGCGTCAATGCGATTGACTGCTTAAAAAAGGGCGTGGCCAAGGAAATTGCCGTGCCTCAGGACCAGCCTTTAGCAATGAGGAAGAAAAGGCCCACACTGACATATTCCCTTTTCTATATTTGTTTAGATGAGTGTACCTGTGTTTAGTTTTTAGTTTTAGCCGACTCGCGTATGTTAAACTTGGGAACACGGTCTTTTCTGGCCAATATCTTATTGGAGTTATCCTCGATGTTAATGGCGCTTATGATCAGATTTACTCGCCTCTCAATAACACCAATGAAAAGCTTAACGTTGTGAACGGTTAGGAAGGTCTTGGTGCTCAAAACATTGAGGATTGGTGCATCATCGCAGGCCAGTTGTCTGCAAAGAGATATCAGTTAGCACTCATTGTACAGATTTAATATAGATAAGGTGTCACCTGAAGATATCCTCGATGCCTTTAAGCAGCTGCTCCAGCCGAATGCTCAAGGTGCGCTTCCTTTCGCGAGTCTCTTCGGCCAATTGCTCGATGCGATCCCGCTCGGCATTCAAATAGTCCAGGGCCTCAGTCTTCTGCTTCAGCTCCTTTTCGGTCTGCTCCGACTTCTGGCGTTCTGTTTGGTAATTGGATTAACCTTTAATAATAGACAAAAATAGAATCTAAAGCTACGAACCAATTTCGTCGGTCAACTCCTGTGTGGAGTCGTTGAGCACCTCCACCTCGTGACTCAGCTCATTCACGTAGTTGAAGAGGGCAAAGTTCTCGTCCTCCTGACGCTTGAACTGGGCTACCAGCCTGTCGGCATCCTCCTCGCCATAGAGCACCTTGATCTTCTCGATTATATCCTTGTACTCTAGCAGCTGGCGCTCGTAGGTCTCCTTCTGGTTTTGCTTTTTGTCCAGCTCGCGCTGCTCCAGCTCAGGATTGAGGCGTTTCTGGCCCTTGATGTCGAAGAACTTCTGCAGCTTGGAGTCGTGCTCCAGGCGACGCTGCATCTCGCGCATCTCCTGTATGTGCATCACCTTGTCGTTCTCGTTGCGATCCTTTAGCACAGACAGCTTGTTGCAGAGCTCCTCGCGCTGGTCGAAGGCCAAAGTCGACTGGTCGATGAGGTCCATTATGAACTTTTTACCCTCGTTGAACTGGCTCACCATCGATTGCCACATGTCGTTGAAGTTTGCCCTGTGAACGAGTTAGACACTAAGATTGTTAGCCTGTTTCTGGCCTATCCTTCTTACCGGTCCTGAAGCATATGGTTGATGGCATCTCGCATTTTGCCGTTTTCCGTGAGCACGTCGCTGCACTTCTTGTTGACCACGTCGAGACGATTCTCCAGCTTCACAACACTCTTTTGCACCTTGCAGATGGTGTCCTTGTAGCAATTGTCGGGCACCTCGTTGCGCCGCAGGGCATCGATCTCCTTCTCCATCTTCCGTATGTGCCCCTCCAGCTCCCACAGGTTCGTTCTCTCGTTTTGGAGCACCCGCTGAAGGTCAGTCTGCTGGCTCTGAAGAGTACCCAGATGCTTCTCCTTCTGCAAAGCGAGACATATGAATAAAATACTTGTAGAAAGTGCTATGCAGCACCCACATTGGTGTTCTTGCGGGCATGGGTGCCGCCCTCCAGGGTCTTGATCTCCTCCTTCAGCTTCTGGTGCTCCACCTGCAGCACGTTGATCATGTGGTTCTGCTTCTTCAGGCGCTTGGCCTTCTCCTCCAGCAGCCCGCGAAGATCCAACTGGAGCCCCCGATGCTGCCTCTGGAGCCTCAGCAGCTCCGCGCTGGCCAGTTGGTCCAGTTCGTTTTGGTCGGCCATGGTTGGCGAGTCCCTCGCAGATTGCCCAGACACTCGGACGGATATTTATCTAATTATTGATTCAATCTGTAAACAGCGGTGCTGGAAAGGCGGTTGCCCGGCGATGGTTGCTATGCTGTGTATATTATACTCGGTCAATTAAAAGCCCGCGCTTTTTTGGGACTCCTTCCGCTATACATTCAATGGGACCATAATCCTTATTATTAATTCTTATTATAAATTAAATAGGCATCAGGATACTTAAATAAACCAAAAGGTATATTTAATATGATTTACCAACAATAAACATTCTAAATGAACGTCTTTTCAAATATTGTATTTGAATTATAATATCGATAGGCTATCGATAGACTATTTGGCACTATTTTCCACATCGATATGCAATTTAAATAATATATATGTATATATGTAGCAGATAAACAATTATGACTAACCCTTTATTACTGCCTGTAGCCGCTGAACAATTAGTTGAATAGAACCTGCAACATGTGGCGTGAATTTAGTGGCTACAACCCTCCGCCGCCCAACTTCGATACCTACTTTCCCGCCAAATTAGAGGACCGGATAAAGAGGCTCCCAAAATACGGAAAATTCCGACGAGATTGGGAAGCCCATAAACGGCCCCTGCTCATAATGCTCCATATCTTTGCCGATGATATCGGAGCCCTGGAAAAATGGATGGACATGGCGTACCAACTGGCAGCACCCGATGCACTGGGTCAGCAGATGGACTTTTACGTAGACGACTTGTGGGCCTCTTATATCTTTGATGAGAACGAATTCACATTTTTCCGGGGGGACCAAGGCTTTTCTGTGGACCAACCTCCGCTGATATACGGCGTGTCGGCAACTGGAGAGGTTTTCTTTTATGGGGGGATTGCGGGAAAAGATTCACCCAACCCAGAAAGCTTGAGGGAATTTTGCCGGCAAGTGCTTCTTGGGAATGTCGAGGAGCCCCATTGCCCCGATTTCAAGATCGAGGAACTCGGGTGGGACACTTTGAACGAGAAGATCTATGGCACGGAAGAGGACGTGGTCGTGTGCTTCTACAACTCCCAGCAGAATGGCACGGAGGTGAACACGAAGCTATTGGAGAATCTAAAGCACCTTGGACAACATCTGCGGCAGGAACGAGTGCGCGTGCTCAAAATGGACCTTCGTGGAGGCAGTGCACCCAAGAAGTATACACCTAGTTCCATTCCTTGCCTGTTCTTCGTGCAGCAAGCTAAGAAGGAGCAGCCTGTTCAGTGCAAATACGAACTTGGTCAATGGACGATGGTTAGATTCGTGGCCGAGAATGCCACCGAGGAGCTGAATTACTACAACCGCCAAGGCCACCGGCGGATCCATGCGCAGTTGCACGCTAATATAAAGGATTACTTTCGGGTATCCTAAAAAAGCTGATTTTTGGTGGACCATCGTATAGACATTAAACAAATGTTGTACATGAAATATACAAATTATAAAATACAAAGTCAAGATCAATAGATCTTAAATAATAATTTATTAAAAGAATCTCAAACAATAGGATTTTCAAAATGATATTGCGAATGGACAAACTGAAAATTCAATCGATAGTGCCGCTTGTGGCTTCGATAGTTGCTTGTTTTTATTAAACAATAATGTTGAAATTGCAAAAAGAGCCGGAAAAGGTTGCCATATTCCTGGATCACAGGAACCTTATAAACCAGGCTTACAAGGAGTTCAAACTCAGGCCAGAACTCTTCCAGTTCCACAACAAAAAGAATCGGCAGGAAGACTGCGAGAAGCTTCCCAAGAAACGAAAGCGGAAAGCCCAAGAAACAGAAACCTCCGGGTCCCAGGCGGATCAGCAGCAGCTCAATGGATACCTGCAGCTCCTGCCCAAGCCTTGTTCCCTGGAGTCATCAGCCCCAACACTGGCCAAGAGCTGGGAGAGCGCCTACAATGTGCCGCAGCTCCATGGCGCCAACGAGAGCGGACTGATGCAGCGATTCCAAGGCCAGGACGAAGGAAACCCTACTGCGTTCCTGATCCCCAACGGATCCCGCTTCTACAACCACAATGTGGATGGATTGTCGTCGCTGCTGCCGCAACTTCTGCCTGCCTACGATCTCATTGTGCTGGATCCGCCCTGGCGGAACAAGTACATCCGGCGCCTGAAGAAGGTCAGGCAGGAGCTGGGCTACTCCATGCTCGGCAACGACCAGCTCGCCCAGCTCCCACTCTCCCGGCTCATCCACCCGCGCTCGCTGGTGGCCATTTGGTGCACCAATTCGAAGTTGCATCAGACGGCGCTGACGGAGCAGCTGCTGCCCAGCTGGAACCTCCGACTGCTCCACAAGCTACGCTGGTACAAGCTCAGCACGGACCACCAGCTGATCGCCCCCCCGCAGGCGGATGACGCCCAGAAGCAGCCCTACGAGATGCTCTTCCTGGCCAGCCACGCTAATGCTCCCACGGATTACGGCAAGGCCTTGAGGCAGACAGAGCTGCTGCTGAGCATACCCAGCATCGTGCACTCCCACAAGCCGCCGCTCCTCGAGTGGCTGAGCGAGCACCTGGAGCTGGAGGAAGACCAGCCTGCGCCCCACTGCCTGGAGCTGTTCGCACGCTACCTGCAGCCACACTTCACGTCCATTGGCCTGGAGGTGCTCAAGCTGATGGACGAGCGATTGTACGAAGTCGGAGCAGATTAGATTGTAACTTGCGTTCTGATTCTTGCTTTTCAAAATAATCTTAATTCATTATGGTCTTTCTATTCGAATTGTTTCAATATTCGATTTATGGATTGTACGAATAGGATCAAATGAAATTTAGATTGTCTTGCTTTTTGGTTCCCTGTTTTTAAAATCATCTGACTTTAGTAATGCCTTCTTATTCATATTGTTTCACAATGCAATGATTGCAAGAATTGACGAAGTTGGAACATATTAAAATGCAATTCCCTTGTTTTCAGATTCCTGAATTTAGTAGTGCTTTCTTATTCGAATGGTTTCAATATACAACATAAGGATTCTACGAAGTTGGATCAGTTTAGATTGAGATTTCCTTGATTTCTGAATCCTAGATTACCTGAAAAGTAAACAGTATTTGTTTCTATATGAAATATTTAGGATTTCACGCAGTTGGAGCAGTTTAGATAGCGATTGCCTTGTTTTCTTGAATTACAAAATAGACTTTATTTACTCATCGTCTTCCCAATAGTGTTGTTCCAATAGGCATTGAATATTCAAGGGCTTTTCCAGTCACAAGCCGAAACTGAGTTTTAACAATTTTATTTGTGTACTGTTAATGAGAGAAAATGCAGCATAGTTTTGTGTATTTTTGGGATGGCAGATGGACCCAGGCGAGCCTCCGCCGCAAACTAAATGTTAAACATTTGGGGGGTGGCGTGTGTGATAGTGTCGTGTTGTTTTAGCTTGTGTTAAATTAAGTAATAGAGAATGGTAAGCATTATTAATACACGTGGTGATCGCGGGCTCCTACTCCTGGCCCTGGGCCATGGCGGCCGGGTTGGTGGGCTCGTTGCCGCCGCGCTTCTTCGATCCGGAGACGATGTCGTCGATGCGCAGCAGCAGGATGGCCGTCTCGACGGCGGTCTTGTAGGTCTGCAGCTTCACCGCCAGCGGCTCCCAGATGTTCTTCACGTTCATGTCGACGATCTCGCCGGACTCGCCGTCGATGCCGTAGGCGCAGACACTGTCGCCGGTGTGGGAGGCGTGCTTGGCGCGCAGGGCGGTGAGGGCGCGAATGGTGTTGGCGCCGCAGTTCTGGGCCAGGGTGCGCGGTATGATCTCCAGGGCGTGGGCCACAGCCGTGTACGGGCCCTTGACCTGTTTGCGCGTGAGCAGCTGCGACACGGCCATCTCCACGGCACCGCCGCCGGGCACCAGGCGCGGCTCCAGCACCAGGTTGCGGGCCACGTGCAGGGCGTCCTGCAGGTTGCGCTCCGTCTCGTTCAAGATGTCCTTGCTGGCGCCGCGCAGCAGGATGGTGCAGGCCTTGGGGTCCTTGCACTGCGTCACAAACGTGAAGTAATCGTCGCCGATCTTCTTGATCTCGAACAGGCCGGCCCCGGTGCCCACGTCCTTCTCGGTGAGCTCCTCGGTGCGGTTGACGATGGTGGCCCCGCAGGCGCGGGCAATGCGCAGGTTGTCGGTCTTGCGCAGCCGGCGGATGGCTGTGATGCCCGCCTTCAGCAGGTAGTGCTGGGCCAGGTCGGAGACGCCCTTCTCGGTGAAGACCAGGTCCGGCTTGACGGCGATGATGTCGGCGCAGATGCGCTGCACGAACTCCTCCTCGATCTGCAGCATGCGGGTGAAGTCCTGCTCCCCGACAATCTCCACGTTGGTCTGGCTTTCGCCCTTCTTGTACTCCAGCGAGCAGTCGAGCAGGACGATGCGCGGGTTCTCGATGTACCGGCGCATCTTCGGGTGCGTCACATCCTTGTTGATCATCACGCCCTTCAGCACGCACGACTCCTCGATGGCTCCGCCGGGAATCTTCTCAACCTTGGCGTAGCTATTGGAAATCAATTGGAAAGCATAAGGTAGAGCTCAATCAAAATTTCCCGGATTTTTGGTTACTTACCGCTTGATGTCCACCTCCAGGCGGCCGTTCTCGTTCAGCGTGACCGTCTCCACAGCGTCGAGGGCGATCTTGACGGCCAGGTCGGACCACTTGCCGATGAACTTGGTGCCCACGCAGGCCTTGACCACCTCGGCCATCTTGGCCTTGTCCTTCACGTCCAGCTGCACGCTCAGCTCGGACTGCAGGTGGCCGACGATGTCCTCGAGGGCCTCGCGGTACGCGCGGATGATCACAGTGGGATGAATCTGCTGCTGCAGGAAGGGCTCGGCGGCGGCGAGCATTTCACCCGCCAGCACGATAACCGAGGTGGTGCCATCGCCCACCTCCTCGTCCTGGGTGCGCGCGATCTCGATCATGCTCTTGGCCGCCGGATGCTGGACGGTGATCTCGCGCAGGATGGCATTGCCGTCGTTGGTCATCACGATGCCGCCCATGGGGTCCATCAGCATCTTGAGCATGGCCTGGGGCCCCAGGCACGTGCGGATCACATCGGCGATGGCCTGCAAGGGAACGATTTAGGAATTCACACGGCAGATGGTCGGCCAACCGGCCAGACATGTGAGTCATACCTTTCCGGCTTGGATGTTCTCCAACTGCACTTTGCGGCCCGACTCGCGCTTCGTGTTTTGACCTGCGGGCGGATATCACACCTGATTTTGATTGCCTCGGCGGTTAATTTTCGTACTCACTCAAGACGAGGATTGGCTGCTGTCCACCGAACATGTTTCTGGCTGTTTAACTTACGAACTTCTACGCTAAAACAAAACTCGTGCTGGCCCTGCCGCTGTTCGATTGAATGTGAGGTTAGAGCGAGTCCGATGACACACCGTTCTGGAAGTTTCGATAAGTGCTGGTGCGATTATGGCAAGCAGCTCTGCGACGGTAGATGCCAGTCAAAAGTAGCAGTGTCAAATTTCTTCCCCGACGTGTTTGCCTTGTTTGAGTTTAAAGTTTCATTCAAATAATCCAAAAAACTCTTTTGCATCGAGGGTTTGGCTATCGCTTATCGATATGTTCAAGCGAGTTGGCAGCATGGCCGCCTAACAGCTGTTGCGTCTTTGTTTACAAACGATTCGCGGGCGGCATTTTATGCAGACATTTCACCATTAATACGTGAATTATAGCTCGCACCAGGCCATGGAAGCCAAGAAAATATCGTTCGGCTTCAGCAAGGTGGCCAAGAAGCCGAACATCCTGCCCAGCAAGCAGCCCAAGGAGGAGCCAACCGTGGAGCTCATCAAGTGCCTGGAGGGCAAGGAAATCAAGCTGGTGGCGTAAGATTCGCATTGTTTTCCTGTCTAAAATCGCAACTAAAGGTTTGTTATTTGCTTGCAGGGAGAAGGCGGAAGCTGCCCCGCTGGTCATCCAGATGTTGGGCAGCCAAAAGACCTCCTCCGCCTTGGCCAGTTTGATGAAGAGGAGAGCTGTGCTGCTGGGGGAGGAAGAACCAGAGGCGGAAGCGGAAGGGGAGGAGTCGGCAGCCCAGACCATAGCCGAGGTAACCGGCGGGGACAACCTAGAGGAGCGTGCGGCCAAGGAACTGCTCGCGGCAGCCCAAAACAATGGCTCCGAGGGATTGGATGGCCAGAAACTGGTCCTGCCCGCGCTGAAAGCCGACGAACTGCCTCTCGATGGCGCCAAGGAGGCCACCCTGGACGACTACGATGCGGTGCCCATCCAGCAGTTCGGCCTGGCCATGCTGCGCGGGATGGGGTGGGTGGATCCGCCGCCCAAGAAAAAGGGAGCCGCACCCGTCGACGAGGCGCCCTTCCTGCGGCCCAAGGGCATGGGTCTGGGCGCGGACAAGGCGCTGAAGCCGAAGGCGCTGCTCGTGCAACCGGAGAAGAACGAGGTGCTGGAGATCAAGAAGCAGGCGTTCGTGCGCATTCTGGGCGGCAAGCAAAAGGATCAGTACGGGCAAATCGAGGGATTCGACGACCATGCCGGGCGAGTGATCGTCAAAATGGCCATTGGCGGGACCAAGGAGGCGTTCAACGAGTTCCTCTGCCAGCCTGTCTCCCGAAAGGAGTTCGCGCAGTACGGCAAGTGCATAAGTAAGTGACAGTAACTCTTTGTAACTCTTCTGTAACTCTTTGTTTCCCTTGCAGACTCGGCCAAGTATGATGAATATAAGAAGCAGGAGAACGAGCATGGCCAGATCATCGTCAAGCAGGAAAAATCTTCAAGCAGGGAAAGCTCTTCCCGCAGGGATGAAGACAGAGATCGCAAGACTTACAAGACGGAGGAGTCGAGATCGCACAGGGACGAGGATCGCAGGAGATACAAGGAGGAAGAGGGAAGGTCTTACAAGGAGGAGGATAGGAAAACTTACAAGGAGGAGGATCGCAAATCTTACAAAGAGGAGGACAGAAAGTCGCACAGGGAGGAAGACCGGAAACCTTATAGAGACAGCGAGCGAAAGCCGTACAAGGAAGAGGACAGAAAAGCCTACAAAGCCGAGCCCCGCAGCGAGAGAGCTTACAAGGAGGAAGGCAAGTCGCTCAAAGTAGAGGACCGGGAGCGGAACAGGCAAGAAACGCGAACCAGCAGCTCCTCCACGTCCAGGCGGGAAGATCGAAGTGACCGACGACGCTCTCCCAGTCCCAAGAGCAGCAGCGGCAGACGCCCGCAGAGCAGCAGCTCGGACGAGGCCGAGGACACCGGCGAGTCCACGGAAAGCGACTCCGACTCGGCCTACGAGCGGCGCAAGCACAAAAAGTCCTCCAGCCGCAGGTCCCGCAAGCACTCCAAGAAGTCCAAGGGCAAGTCCCGGCGAGCGGCGAGGGACTCGAGCGTCGAGAGCGATGAGAGCAGCCTGGAGGACAGCCACCGCCGGCACCCCAGCAAGCACAAAAAGAAGACCAAGAAGAGCAAGCACGCCAGGTCGCGCACCCGCTCAAGGTCCCGCGGAAGGGGCAGGGACAGGGAGAGATGAAAGCATTTTGACATTCGGTCTATTCAGTTGAAATCTTTTATTTAAATATAGTTCATTAGACGCTTAAGTTTTTTTGTATCTTACTCGGGATTATCATAAATTTCAATTAATTCACAAATAAATCACAAAAATGTCTTTTGTCGCGCGTTCCTTTTCTCTCTCCGTGCAAACCGCCGCATCGAGATTCCATCGCTTCTACGTGATAAAACTTAGAGTAGGCCTTTGTTGTGGGGGCGACAACCACGACGGGATTTGCTGATTGCGCTGTGGAAAATGCCCTCAACTTGTGTGCGCATTGTTGGAATATGATATGGCGTGTTGTATATATGATGGGCGATGCTCGGGGTGTGTTCTGTAGTTGGATGGGGAAGTGATTCTTTTTCTGCGAAGTGCATTGATGGCAAGCTGATGACTTAGGTTTCGTTATATCTTTTTGGTCAAATGTAGTGCGAACTTCCTGCCTCTGCCTGGATTGGTCTACTGCAGCTTCCGCTTGCCGCAAGCCACCTTATCGTTGATGATCTTCGAGGCCTTCTGGGTGACGGCCTTGAAGACGTCCTTGTCCTGCAGTCCCGGCCACATGGCAACCAGCAGCGTGGCCAGGTACATCAGCAGAAGGTTGTTGATGATGGCACCGATCCAGGCCACGACCAGCAGTCCCAGGCTCACGATGATCACAAACTGGAGGGATACACGGATACATGGAGGGATTTAGGGCGAGCGCTTAAGAGTGGACAAGTAGATTTTCCGCACTCACCACGGTGGACTTGCGCTCCTTGAATATGTATTCGTACCACATCAACAGGCTGGCCTTGATGGCGCACACCTGGCCGCACACGTCCTCGAACTTGGCCTCCTTATCGCCGTCCCAGTTGCTTCCGCCGCAGAGCAGCCGGGAAATGGTGGGAAAAACATAGTCCAGGACAATGGTGGTCAGGGCCAGCAGCGCCAAGAGGGTGATGAGGGGTAGGTCCAAGTACCAAAGTAGCAAATACATGGCGCTGATGCCACCGAAGATCACGGCGGCGTAGTACTGCTTCTCCCAGGTGAGCACTCCGTAGGCGCCGACGATGGCCGTGCGGAAGGGCTCCAGGTCATGCTTGAGCTTGTTGAGGGCTCGTTTCTGCAAGGCAAAGGGCACACACTGTCACACACATCACCAATTGTGCGGGGGAGGGGCAGGAAATGGCGCCCGGAAAAGCCAAACCCGGAAAAACCGAATACCGGCCGCATTGCTTACCTGGTCAACCTGCGAAGCTGTCATCTTGTCTGCGTTGTCTCTGCTTACCAATGAGCACTGATCTCGCCTCGAATTGTATGTGAGAGTGAGTTGCAGCTTTTTTTGCTGTCGCTAGCGGAGAAAAATCAATTTTCCGAGGTGTTGCTTTCAGTTTACAGGGAACGCCAAACGCGCAGTGTGACCGTGCTGCGTGCTGTCATTCGTGACCGTATTCGCAGGGCGCTACTATCGGTGCTTTTATGTGCTTTCCTTAACCCTTCAAGTTATCGTGTTCCAAATTTGGCAGTTGAAGTTAAAAACTGAATAAACCCCATTTTCGGGGCTTATTGAATTTGTGATTAATACCTAACTATAATAATACGCTATTCTGGAGCATTAAGCTAATTTTGAAAACTTTTAGTTTCTACATTGCAATTAATTTTACTGATAAAATTAAACATTGCAACATTGGAATATATTTTACTGAAGTTTATTGATTCACAAGAAATTTTAAAAGATAATTTAAGACAACTTTCAGGCACTTGAAAATTTTTATTTCCAAATAGTATTTGTGAATACGATATCCGCAGAATAATATTCGTACGAAGCGATAATTTTAAAATGTAATCCAGCTCCAAGTAAAATAACATAATTTTAAAAATGCAACCTCATCCCCGATGGCCCAAAATCCAAACACACATAATTTATTTATAGTTATTTTTAAGGTTTATTTATCGCTCAAGCTTGCTGAAGATTCATGGTTGACATTCGGTTCTCTAGTACATGTATTAATTAGTTTAACTAATGCTAAATTTATTCTTGATGTCCTTTTAAGATTAATTGAAATTATTTTGGTTTACTTGTAAAAAGCATTTGTCGTAAAATAAAATGGAATAATATCATTTTGCACTGCAGTTTTCCATAGTTTTCTTTTTCATATATCGTATATAGAATAATCGTGCTGTATATGCACTCGCTTGTCTAACGATTGTTTCAAAACTCAATTGCTAAATATACATACATCAATATATTTGTTTAAAATTTTTGAGAATCTTGGTATTTGGAGTTTACATTAAATAAACTACTTTTACTTTATATTTATCTGACAATCGAATGTATGAAAAATATGGATTTCTTAATTTGGTGTAAATAGCGTGTGGCGCGATATCCGTTTGTAGGTAATATTATTGTTAAATTTCTGAATGTCTCCCGAAGCGGAATCTATGTTTTGGGTACGGCGCGATATAAATATAATCTCTGGTTTTGCGTTTAGTTATGAGAGTTACTTCTGGTATTGTGTTGTATTGTATGTTGTATGCAGTTCTCGATTTTATCCCGCCAAAGCACTGGACTCCAGTTCGGTGACGAACTTAGCCATTTGCACTTTAGTTAGTTCTCAATTTCCATTTGTTTTCATACACATAGGTATACATATATAATTCGAGTAAATTTGTATAAAGGTTAAGGTAATGCGTTTATCTTTAGTAAGGCACTAGTTACACGTTAATTTTAACGTTAACGTGTAACTACTGACTACGACACAAATTGCGATTGCAATGCGGTTCCCTCTATCATTCTATATCCTTCGATCCGCAACGACTCATTAAAGCTTACGTGTACATTTCATTAGCGTATTCATTTCTAGATTCTTTTCATACATTTTTCTCTTAGCGACTACGGCACTGCACTGCTCAAACGAAACTAAACAACCTACTAAAGATAAAGACTGCCGGAAAGGTCCGATCCGATTGTGATTTCTATTTCGGTCGGGATCGGGAACTAGCGACTACGTGAAGCGACTGCCACAACTGGGTCTGAGTGTTGTGAGTAGAGTGGTTGCTTGGTTGGTGGTAGAGGTTCGAAAGGATGTGTACTTGTAGGCTGATAGCTTTTCTTTTTCTGTTTTTTTTTTTTTGGTTTTGGGATGGGAGGATAGTACATTTCAGGGTTCGACTTAACGCTCGCTCTGGCTGGTTACGCTAGTTACAATGTCTAACCTATAAGTACATGTGGTATAGCATTAGGGGGAGAGACATAGAGAAAAATAGAAAGAGAGTGGTATTTGGTTAGCAATCGGGTTGTTCCATGTTCGGACTAAGAACTAAGTTTTTAAACGTTACATGTCCACTACATACAAAGTTTAAAATGCAACAACTGCTCGAGGTCGGGGCGAGGGGAATTTAGTTCGTTTGCTCTGTGGTACAGTATGCAAGTTAAAATTTATATCAAAATCCATTCAGTGATGCATGTAGTGTGTCCTGTGTGAGTGATTTAGATTACAGGAGATCATGTGTTTCGTATGCGGCAGTTTCGAAACTTGTTTTACATTGAACTAACCTAGATTGCAGTTGCTACTCTCGCCCCAAGTCAGCGGGTGTATATGTTGTAAGTGTTTATAGTTGCCTTTTTTGTTTGGTTTTTGGGTTCTTGAACGATTTACATGCATAGCGGGCTAACAACTAAGTGCAGGATGGCATTTCATTTTATCGAGGCGGCCGCACACTTCTTGTCCGACCCTGATATAGTTCTGAGCTTACATTGTTCGCTCGAGATTCGGAGACAAGGAGCCTAATGCTGCCGGGCTTAATGCTTAGGTTTAAATGAAAAACTTTCAGTTTATTATAAAATTTCACACTTTTCGAATCTTACAATGACTTGTTTCGTTTACATGTTCGTAATTAGGTGATGTGTGTTTGTGTAATGTAATTATAGTTTTAATTGTAATTTTTTTAATCATAATGTAGATGTGGGCATTTAGGCATACGAGTATGAGAGTTTGTGATGCGCTTGTTGCTTCTGCTTCGACATGTACAATGAGATTCGCATTCTACTTAAGATAACTCACGTCATAAATCATAAATTAGACCATTAACTAAAACAAGCAATTCACAAAAATGTACACTTAAAATCAAATCATAAACACATTCGGATACGCCGTGGAACGAACTCAATGCCAATGCGATAGGCGGCAGACCTACCTACCGATCGATCGGCGTGGCTCTAAACTTAAAACTTAGCGCTTTTGGATTCAACATAAAATAAAAATGTTTTACAGAGCGTTCTTTCTATATGTTTCATATAATACATAAGGCCTTAGAAGGGGAATCGAGTTTAATACTTAAAAGTAAATAGCTTTTGTCATCGTGTCTTAATATTTTTTGATCAGCGTTGCCGATGTCGATGCTAATGCTAGTCCGACAGGCAGATTTCTGCATGCGAATGTTTTTTTTAGTCAGTGTTCGTTTATGTGGGCGGGTGGACATGGGCGTGGGCGTGGCATGTTGGAATGATTATAGTTCCTTGTGACACATATATTACAGATAAAGTTTTTGTTTCTTGTGGTTTTCGTTCAATGTCATCAAGCTGGTGCAGAGCCGATTGATTGATTCAACGCATCCTTTGGGATGTCACAATAATCTGATGTTGATTCTGAGTGTTGTTTTTGGATTTTGTTTTGTTGACGACTGTTGTTGTTTCTGTTGTAGTATTTGCTGTGTCTGATTTGCATTTTGCTTTGGATTGAGTTGGTTTTTACATTTCGGATGCGTTTAGTTTAAGAGCTTTGCTACTGTTATCATTATGAGGTTGGCCAAGGTGATGCAAATGGTTGATTCTGTCAGATAACTACCTCCGCTCACGACCACATCCTTCTCCTCCAGGATCGGATAGTCGATGACGTGGATGATTCCGTTGGTGCACTCCACGTCCGGCCGATAGACGTTGATCTTCTTGTAGTTCCAGGTGATCACATAGCCTGCAAGAGGAAGTAACATCATTAGAATCTGTTGCACTTGTCTGCAGCCCCTTGTATGCAGAATGCGATGGGGTGACGAATGCTAGTGGAGCGCCCGATGTGTGAGAGCTATGGGTGGGCATGTTTAGGGCCAGGTCGGGAGCTTAGTGGGCGGTGCGATGTGGGTTTGACAAACGACAGCACTCACCAGTCCATTCGTGACTAGCAGACTCATCATGTAGATCTTTCGTTTGGGAAAACGGTTAGATTTTGTTTGTTAGGCACAAGGCGAGAAATTTAGTTCGAGAGTTGTAGAAAAACAGGTTGTTTGGTTAGTAATACATTACGCTCAGGGGGACCAATAGAGTACTCAATTTCAAATGAATCGAATTTAATTGAATTGAATTGAATTGAATTGAAAGGAGAAGCAGGGTAGCGCATGCACTTATATTGCCTATACTTACGTCCAGCTTCCTCCTCAACACTGATTTTGAGGGAGTCGCGGAAGGTGGGAAGAATAACGTTGCCGCTCTGCCGCGAGTACTGTACCAGATCCTTCATGGTATACACACGATCCGCAATGGCCAAGTGACGCTCCAGGATGGACTTGGACTGATATAGGTGGATTTATTAGTGCTTTTACTTCGACTATCGAATGTCTCCTCAACTCACATGATAGGCAAAGTCGGGCATGAACAGCTTCTTGTGTGCCGATGGATAGTCCAGCTCGGTCTTCTGCCAGCCCTTGTCCCTGGGCACGAAGTAGGTGAAGAGGCGCTGGGTGTTGTTCAGCTGGTCGTTGAAGTGCGAGAACTGGCCCATCTTGTAGGTGTCACTGTTGAGCGAACGATAAGGATTACACTCGATTGCCCTATTGGCCACCCATCAATCTTACCTCATCATGGGGTCGGACTCGAGTTTGCCAAGAACAGTGGTGTATGGCACACCCAAAACATGATCGATGATGTGCACATAGCCATTGGTCTGAGCCACGTCAGCTTGGATGACGGTGGCATTGACGCCGCCACCTTCGACGGTGATCACGGCATCCGATCCCTCACCGCGCACGTTGAAGTACAGGAAAGTGTTGTTGTTGACGGTGGGCACCTGGGCAATCTGTGGTCGCAGTTAGCAAAGGGTTGCATTCGGTTTCACTACTAAACTCACCAAGTTAGCATTCTTCTGCCTGATCTTCTCCACGTTCAAGCGGTCCTTGATGATGTGCATGTTCAAGATTTGCCTCAACTTGTTGCGGTCGCTGTAAAATCAATCACATAAGTTGAATTCGAGAATACACAGATATGGATGATCTTACCGCAGGATATTGTTGATTTTGGAAGAGTTCCAAGCATCATTGCTGGGCGCCAAAATGGTTACCTCGGAGAGATTGTTGATGTCGTCCAACACGGCGCCGCCGTTGTCCATAATAACCTCATAGAACTTGCGCAATGCTCCGTTCTCAGCATTTTCCTTCAAAAAAGAAATGATAATCGTTAGAATAAGTTGTCACCACATCTCGATCAGAATCCTAAAAATCAAACCAAATATCTTGCATGGAAAGAAGGGATACGCATAAGCTTTACATATTTTCGGTGTAATTTTGTGGCATACATTTACTAGGAAACGAAACATCAACTAAGGATATGTCCGATTACGAGGTAAACCAATTGGGAGGGGGATATTGTCCAGCCAATTAGGTTATGAATCAGTGGAATGGAATTCTGAATTTATGACATTTTATGGAAACCAAATCTACAAGGTCTTTAAAGATTTAAAGATTTCGTTTAGTTAGTGAATCGATGTTACGGTGTTTGGGTTTAATGGCAATTTGATAGCAAAGCGTTGCACTGATGACTGTTGTGGTTCTTGTACTGGTTCTGCTTGTTTTTGGTGTGTTTGTTATTACTTACGTTCATGAACTAAATCGGTTTACAAAACGGAGCAGTAGAACAAATTGTAATAGGTTTAAGTCAACGCAATTTTCACGACAAATTGCAATATATATATTCAAACAAACACGACCAGAGATTAATTGATTTAATTTTTGGGTTCCGCGCAGTGCGCCATTGTTGTTCCGCCACAGGAGAACGTTTGAAATGAAGCACAATGGAAATAGATTTTATTTTCGATTTTCTAAGGCTTGTTGCTGTTAGCAGGCAATCGGTCTTGATCCATATGTACATAGTCAATAATCGCTATCGAACTGGCGTGCATTTTTAAAGCATATCGAACATTAGAGTTACATATCTTAATTAAACAATTCCAAAAGATACTGTCAAAAATAATATGGATAATACGAACACAACACAAGAAAGGGGGATGGATATATTAAAGTAGTTTAATTTAAATTGTTTTGCCTTGCCAATTTTAGAGTTAGAAAATATACCAAAACTAATGTGGCTACTAACTGTGCGCCATGTCATTTGTGCATTGAAAATAGGATTTCCAATTGAATCATCAATAATTAACCTACATATTTCTGCAGCAATTCGATCAACTAAATAAATGGGGTAAAATTCGCGAAGGATGCCATGCAATTGGATAGAAATATAGATGCAACTCAAACAAAATATACAAATTCGGATCAAATTTCACTGTTGATTACCTTGAACGACTGAATGCGTTAACGGATTGGATTTTAATTGTCAATTGTCGGTGCATCGGTTCAATGTAAGAGCAATATGTGGTTGGTTGGGTTGTGTTTGTAGTTTTAAATACAATTATTCGGCATGTTACGAAAAACAAAGTATAGAGGTATGGATCAGTAAAGAGACAGTAGAGCGTTAATCGAGAAATTACAACAGAGCTTAAATAAAAATTGTCAAACGAAAGGTTGATATGGGGCGCTGGCGAAACGATCGGTCAATGGTAATAATCTCTGCAAGTCCGTTTCAAAACCACCACAACTCAAATCGGGACCATTTAATATAGATGTTCTGGTAAATTTTGCATGTTTCGTGGTTTTGAATCGCACTTTAACTAGGTAACTTAAAACACACATTTTTGGATTGGCAGAAGGAACATATATAGCTACATATACGATTATCATAAACACATGCTGACTGACAGCGAGCAGATCGAGAATGATCGATGATTGATCATAGAATAATGTGAGCAGCGGTCGAGGGAGCGAAGAGTTTATTTTGAGGTTTTATGGCGCCATTCAAATACCAATGCATTGAATATAGAACAATGAGGTTTTGGTGGATGAAGTTTTTTTATGGCTTCCGGTCAGATCGAGCAAAGCGCACTTTAAGCATTTTGTTTTTCTTCGAATTAGCCAATTGACACAAAGGCACGTTTCAAATTTCGAAGCCAATTTGGATCGCTTTGCCCAACTGAATCACTTCTCAAAGTGGTTCTCAATGCAATAGCTGCGAGTGAAATGCATTCGGATAGAACTGATTCATAGAGAAATTCACATGAAATACATTGCTTTTTGGTTTTGTTTTTTTTTCGATTTTTTTTTTGGCAATACTTACATTACACCCAAAATTTTTTTAAAATAAAATTTATATTTTAAAAATTATTTTAAAATAAAATTTTGCTTTTGATTATACATAGAACCGAATCAGAAAACATGGATTGAACAAAATTCTTTGCTGGCGGAATTTTGCATCAATTGAGGGCTCGAAGGGCAACAATTCAGTTCTAGGTAAAATCAGTCTTTGGGCTTAGCATTATTAATCATAAATGTACCTAGGAAGGGGTTCTGAATCAATCGAGTCTTTACTGTATACTGTATGTGTCTAATGTGTGAGTTTCATGTGCATAATCATTTTGTTTGCCTTTGCCCTCAGCTGAACACCATGGAAATTCGAGCCTTGCTTATAGGTTTTCCTTCGGCTGGCGTAATTTTTATATTTTACGCAGAAGGAGCTCAGCTAAAGGCGAAGAAAAGCCGAGTGCTCAATGTGTGTGGTCTTATGTGTTTAGCTTTGGTGTCCAAGCATTCGCTGGGGCAGCTGGCAAGCGACGCAATTGGTTAGAGGTCTGGTCTTTGCTTATCAGTTGCCCGGAGCTGCCACCAGCTATCTCGTTCAGTGCGTGCCGAGCCAATCAAATGCCAAGCCTTATCACAAGCCGCAGGCACTATCACTGTCTTAACATGTGTGAACTGGTAGGTCTGTCTGTGTCGAGTGTTGGATTGCATTCCCGGTTCGATCCACCCCACATACCTGCAGGAATTGGGTAACCGTGGTATCGATGATCATCAGCGGACGGTGGATCAGATGGACGACTCCGTTGCGCACGGGAATGTTGGCCTTGACGATCTCGGCCAGAACCACACCCTCGCGGTGCTTGGCATCGCCCACAATGGTGTTGGACTTGACGTACACTGAAATGGTAGCAGGAGACGAGTCTTAATAAAGTTCCTGGTTTCTAACCTTCAAATCAGGCTTACTTTTTCCATTCTTTTGCTTGAAAAAGCTGACGGTGACCTTGAGCAGATCCTCGAAGGCAGCGGAAGTCTTGGGATCGTCATGCTGAGCGGCGGCAGTGAAAATGACAGTGTTTGGTATCATATGACCATCGATGACCTTAGCATCGACCAGGCTGCTGCGAGCCGAGAGCTGTAACCAAAGATGCAATTAAAACCCGATATCCCATTGACAACAACCAAGGGGCAGGGGCTAGGCAAACCTTGAAGCCCTCGTCAACGGGAAGAAGGAACGTGTGCTGTCCGGGCGACTTGAAGACGGACTCCTTCTTGGCCAGCGTCACCTGGTTGCGATAGGTGCGCACGTTGAAGTTGTCCAGATTGAGCTGCTCGGCCTGCTGCAGGAACTTCAGGGCATCCGGATTGATAATGGTGTCCGAATCGCCAGACTTGGCAGTCAGCGGCTCCAGCACCTCGTCGATGATGTGCATGACCTGTTAGAGGAGGGCATCAGGGATGTGGGGTGTGAGTTTTTATCGAGTGACTAGATTGATGACACGGTCACTGACCTGACGCTTTCCGCCGCTGTTCGTCTCTATGCTCAGCGAGGGAATAATCCGGGCATTGTTCACAAAGATATCGCCATTGGTGTTCTTTGTGATGTAGAGCGGTGGATTGCCGTCCATGTACGATGACATGGTGCTGGGCAGATTTTTCTGGCTGTACGCAGCAGTGGCTGCAATTGAAATTGAAGTTGCGGATTGTTTATTTTAATTATTTTAAATCGGATTGTGGGATTTAGTGAGTCAACTCACTGATATGATAGAGCACATGGGCAGTTTTCTTGTAGCGCTGGAAGGCTGCATTGGTGGGCACAAAGATCGTGCAGCTGCGCAGCGAGAGCGTCGAGTTGGCGATGGCATTGCTCTCCAGCAGGCTGTAGAACTGCAAAAGATAAAACAAGTTCGTTACACCCATTCGGCTCGCTCTATTGCCAATATATCTTATCGAGCAAAGTGACTGGATTTTGGGGGGGAGTTTCGGGTGGGAGGTAGGTAGGGGGTGGCTTTCGGGGTGGTTACACCCCGGGCGCTGGTTGTTGGGCGGTTTTGGCAAAACGGCAACCGGCCATTTCCATGGCAACCTCAAACAAACTAATAAAATGAGGAACAACATTATGCATGTCCTGGTTGGGATGACAGGGCGACTGGGCGGGCGTAGAGGAAAAAAGGTTTATTGAACCAATTACGTAAGTCCCGAGGGTGGCTTGATTGTGTGTCATTCAATTGAGAGCGGTATGTGAAAATGCATTTTCCAGCCACCCCAAAACCGGCCGTCCAGCAACTGACCGACCCTAAACCGGCCACCTGCCCCTGCCTGTCCCTGCCGCATGCAACCGCACACTCTGCGGCTTCCCGGGCGGAGCACCGAGCGGCAACCGCCCATTTCGCCGCGCCCCGCTGCACATTCTCAATCAGCCTTATGAGGTCCTGTGTGCGGGTGCGTGTCCTGCCGAGGGCAACACCTTTTTGTGTGCCCTCTTTTAAAACGCTCGGTGCAAGGGCCGCCGTGTTGGTGTTTTCATTTGCCCAGCATGAGTCATGGCAATTTGGCTTTTAAAGTCGGTCCTTTCCCTTTTCCTTTTGCGTTTCCATTTTCCCTGCCCGTTGCACATACATATCTATGCAATGGCATCGCCAACACACACGCAAGTGTACACGGCAAGAAATTGCAATCTAAACCCCTTTTTTAGGTTAATTTGAAACAACTGACGGTGGATCGATCTAGTTTTAGGGAAATGCATTGCTAGGAAGTAATAAGTGTGCAACGTTCAACCTGTTTCCTTCAGTGTAACTACTTTTTATCCTGATCCCTATTCATGTATGCGTTTTTTTTTTTAGGTAATTTGAGACCGTCAGTTGTCGGGTGGTTGACATTGTTGTTGTCCTGTCCCTGGACATTCGAGTCGACCTGGCTTTGTTCTTATCCCGTCGCCTGTTTGGGCCATAACCGCTCTCGGCTTGTCCGGTTTCTATTTCGCTTCGAAATGTTTTCGCTTATCTGGCAAGAGGCAGTGCCCTGCTGCTAAGTGGGGTATTAGGGACTGCCTGTGGCATATGTCAACCGATGATATGGGATCCGACTGCATTCTCAGGTACAATGGTTTGCCCTAAAGTGGAATAGAGATTCAGGGGAGTCCAAATTGAATAGGAATTGCTTGAATAGCGATCCGAGACAAGTTATATCGATCGGATAATAGTGTAAACTCAATAAAACTGAAACACTTTCACTTGGCAGCCATTTTCCCCAGCCATCTGCCAGCATCCGCCTCGAGTTTCAACCCCCTTGGGCTGTTGACAAGAAGCCTTTGACAATTAGATGCAATTACTTTCATAAATTTTCGTTATCGAACACGCTTTGAATTTGATGAAAAGCAACCCATATCCTAACGAGTTTCCGGCTCTTTTGGCACACCATCGCGATAAGCCCGAGGGCATTCCCCGGGGACTCCTTTTCACAGGCCTGCCAACAATTTGGCGTAATTGTTAGAGTATTATCCTGTCATCGATAAGCGATCCCCTTTTTTTTCGGCCGCGGCGTCTCATTTACTATGCAAACAGTTTCCTCTAAACCGCCAAAAGTGCTCCCTGGGGGGAGGATTCCCAGTCGGCAGGGTGCCATTGACCCCTTTCGCCGCAGACGCACCCCAAAATCAAGGGCATATGACTCAGAGTCAGAGACTGAGTCTGAGTCGGAGTCGGAGGGAGGACCAAAGCCCCAGACGGCGGGACAAACAATAGTTGCCCCTCCTCCGCCAACTAGAATATTTTTGTGTTAACTTAATTATGTCGGAAACGTGTGAGAGCGAGTTGAATGTATAGTAGAGATGTCGATAGCTTAGCAGTGTTTGTGTGGTTTTCGGGTTGCAGTTTTCTGTTTTCAGTTTTCGATTTCAATTTGAATTTTGAAGCTTACCCTAACTGGCATGAGACGCCTCAAGGAATTGGCAGTGTTCTGAAATGGAGAAAGAGAGGGAAGAGAAAGAAAGAAAGAGAAAGAGAGAACCGCTGGCAGTTCAAACTTGTTGTTTTTCTTTCAAATCGTAGCCAAAAATTGTAACATTCTAATCCCGGGCCTAAGCCAAAACAACTACAAAACAAACAAACATGATAGGGCGGGGGCGTGGCACTTGAGGAAATTCAATTTCCATCATCTAATGGAGCCATTAAAACTAATTAGCCAAGAGATGCCAAGCTTCGTTTTTTTGGAACAGGGACCAGAGAAACCAGAGAAGGAGGGACGAGAGCAGGAACGGAACGAGGGGCGTTGGTTTGGTGGGCTGATTCCCTCTGTGCGAGTGCGAGTGCATGTTGTATAAATAAATTTAATTGGTACAAATTATATATGCATATGTACGACTATGTTGTACTGTTTTATTACTTCTTCTTCTTGGGTTTTGATAATTGCAGCGGCAGCAGAAGCAGGAACAGAAGCAAAAGCGGTCGGTCTTATCAACCCCCTCCTCGGACTCAATAGCATTTCACTTTTAATTGGCAGGCGACTGCAAAGGGGGACCACACAGCTGAAAAACGCAGGAAAGGGGGCCAGGCCAGCATCACTCCGAGGCCGTTTCACGCCCACGCGAGGGATCGCACACAAACCCGTAGTGTGTAGACATTTGTAGGCATCCGTATCTTGCACGGATCCATCGTCTATGAGCATGTGGATCCATTAAGGTCAGTCGTGGCTCATTCATCGCCTCGCCGCGTAATGGAGCCCGTCATATCAAATGACGCGCCTTGGCATCGCATTGTAATCTTAAATTAAATTTAATTGAATTCGATGATGCTGCGAGTGTGTGAGTCTGCGTGCACAAGGAAAAACGCTTAACATGTTCAGACTACCCAGGATCGGTAGGGGTTTTTTTTTAGTAATTTAGATAGTGTTTCAGGCGGCAACTTGAATGAACTCAAGCGGATGTACACAAGCATTCAAATTTCTACCGAGTTGGGGCTGCGATTTCTCTGAGTGCACGGGATTTGAGTGTCGGTCCGTCCGCCTAGACAGAGTTCACTCAGTCGCCGCCTCCCCCACTCACTCAGACGGCTGCAATTGCCGCTGCAGTTGCATCAGTCAAAGGTTAAAAATTAAAATTAATAAAGCCAAGAAGACGTCGACGCACGACAGGAAGTGGGGGTCGATCGCAGGTCAGCCAGCCCGTTCTCGTTGCCCCGGACCCGCACATGGATCAGGCATGCATGTAAATTCATTTCCCTGACTACTTTTTGTCTGTAAATTACTGGTTGGGATTACCAGGGAGGTGGCATTGGCATGAGTATCAGCTCGTTGGAAAACTCTCCGGCAAGAAAAGAAAAGCAACCACAAGCCGAGCCAAACCGTAAGCCGCAAACCAAGACGGAACTCAACCTATATTTATCTAACCCATCAGCATGTAATGAGAAGTGCAGGCATAATGAGAAAAGCGGCCTGACTTTGGTTAAGAAGTCGTGGATACCCTGGCTATCTAGATGGCACTTCCATTCTGGGGGATTACCCAAAGAATTAGTTGCTTATGCGTTATCCGATTGCATCCCTTAAGGGGATAAATTATTTACTCAAACCATGCAAATGCAGAACTAAGAAAAAATCGATTTTATTTCTGTTTGATAGGGGCAGCAAGTACTGTGCTGAGATATTAATCTAGTAATGCATGTTTTATGTGACGAAAATTTACATAAACGACCAAAGATTCCTTCCCGCCCCCGAACTACGAACTAGGAATAGATAAATCGACCAACCCCCGAGATGGGAGCGGAAATGTTTTACCATAAGCGTGGCAAACTTCTGGATGTAGTTACAATGCCCTGGCAGCAAGGGTGAAAATGAGCAGTCCGAAACCCCCTGCCCCGGTTTTTCTTTTTTTTTTTTTAAACTGCTCGCTCCGTTTCGTCTATGCAACTACTTGTACTTCCCTGAGAGACACTTGCAACAACATCCATTACCCGCCACTGGCGGTGCCGCTCTTTTCGTCTTCTGTCACACGCTTTCTTTTGGCTTTACAGGCGGCAGCTTTTTCTGCCCAGGCAGCAAGTACTTTGGGCATCGAAAGCTAAACAGAGTAGAACACTGCACTTGCAGTATACGTGTTGCAACTCAATTGAAATTCCCATATGCTTGCCGCAAGATGCAGGGCAAAGCTGAGGTTCCTTCGGCCCATTTCGCTCTGTATCCGAATCCAAATGCGACGCCCCTGTGTGTGCTTTACACAAGCTGTTCTTGTTGTTTCAGCCGCGCACCTTTGTTGGCTTCTGGGCTTTTCAACTTTTTAATGTATTTTTCTATGTACCCACTTTTTTGTAGCAAGTATATCTCTGGTGTTTGTGTGTGGCGGCGTGTGAAGGTGTAAAGAGGCAAACTAAATATAAAACTGTTATGCTCAGTGGACGTCAACGGCCGGCAATTGTCTGCGGGCACCGCTGACTTCTGTTTAATTTATGTGCTTTTACATTTTTACATAACCGACTCCGCCATGCATACGAAATGTGGCCAAACGGAGGAGTAGAGTTCACCGGTCTACTGGATTTCCGCACCTGCCAGGATTCGGCGGAGATGTAAGCCCATCGCCATCGATTTTTCGCAGCGCCAACAACAAGTGAGAGAGGCTGGCAAAAGGTCAAGGACGATGCTGCCGGGACGATGCTTTGGGGCTATAAGGCACCTGTGCCCAACTCTGGGTGGGCGTCCCTCGTGCGTCCCTCCTGCGCAGTCTCCTCTTTCCGGCCTGCCCCTCCCGCCCCCACACGCAGCCAAGGTTTTTCCTTTCAAGGCCAGCGAATTGTGTCGATTTTGTTATGGCGGAAAATTCTGGGCCGCAGGTACTGCCTAACTTTAGACGCAGAACATTTGTACACTCATAGGCCCCCACTCAATGAAGTATTACGTCTAGCTGGAACTAATTGTGTGACTAATAGTGCAAAACTTTTTTTAAGGGCACTAGGGAACCATTCACGTAACTAAAAATAACTTTTTTGAGGGAATTTCACACAAAAGATTCATTAAATTGAAGCAAAATGTTCCCAGAAAGTGATTCAGTGGAACTTTTCTAAGAAAATTAGCTATTAAAGTAGTTCTTTTGAGACCGCTTTTAAAGACTAAAAATTCGTCCTAAAGAGTTTTAATATAATTTCCTTAAGATCATATTCCCTAGCCTTGAACACTAATTTAGTTAACTTCCAAAAAAACTTTGAATACACCATTTAAGGAAAGGTAACATCTTTCAAGGAATTTATGTGACATTTAACAATTAAGTCTACAAATTCTTTTAAATTAAGTTCAATCTATCTCAAGATTTTGAGTACAGAATTATAGGAACAATACTTTTAAAGCAATCCCTTTGATGTGGCTTCATGGGATATTGTGCAGAGGTTTAAAATTTTAATTTTAACGCTTTTCCATAGAATTCATACAAGATCATATTCTCAGAAATATTCCTAGGCATACTCCTAGGCATAGGAAAATCGACTTTTAATTTAAAGGAATTCCTTTTTTCGGCTTATTTAACCTTTTGTGGGTGTTAGTTGATCGATTGGGATTATAGTTTCCGACTGCCACACTTTGCTAATTATTTTGCCATTATTACATTACTAAGCGATAAGTGTAACTTCAGTAGTAAAAATTAAAAATGAACAACTTCTAAGTTGAATAATTCTAGCAAATTTCAGATACACAAACTGGCATTTAATCAAGCGCAAAGTTTAAGTGGTAGTTCAAGCTATCGGGTCACGACTGTACCGCGGGGGCAGTGATGATTGGGTGGTACCTGTATCTGTATCTGTGGGGTTGCATTTGGGCCGCTTTTGCTTCATTTGCTGCCTTTGCCTTCCCGGCCATTTTTACGCCCGACCCCTCTACCCTCTCCCCTGAGCTGACTCACCTGCGAGAGTTCCGAGTCATCGCGCAACTTGTCCGCCAGGTCGGCGGCGGTCGCAGCTGCCGCGCAGAGCAGCACCACACAAAGCGCTGCCTTGGCGATCATTCTGACTCTGGAAGCTGGATGGCAGATGCTGGATGCTAGATTAAAGCTCCTCAATGCTAGATGCCAGAGTTGGGCCACCGGGTTCGGGCAGTATTTGTTAATCTAGAGAGCGAGATCTGCAAGTCAGAGTTATAGATGGTTATAGATAGATGAGAAAACCGTGCATTTCCCCCGTTCTGTTTTTCTCTGCTTTTTTTCTGTTTTTTTTTTGCACTGCTTGGCTTCTCGGTCGCGCAGGGCAAATACCGTTATGTCACATATAATAACACACAGAGAACGGACCACCAAGGAATCGGAGAAAAAGAGCAAAAACACTGCCGCCGATGCTTATTGTGCATTATTTTTCTGACCCCGCCTTGCTGCTGTGTTTAATTATTATGCGCATTCCAATTCCGCGGCTGCTGTCTCTGCTTTTGCGGCACTTTTATCCTATTTTTGTTTGTTCTCCCGAGCTTAGTTTTTGTTTCTTTTTCCGTGCTTTTTTTTTTTGTTTGCAACTTGTTTCGGGCTTGGGCTTTGGCGTCTTCAAGTTCTTGGAAACACCGCAAAAGAGACCAACGATTAACCGTACGACCGAAACTTATGCAATGTTGCACGAAAAAAGCGCCTTCTCTGCATTTCACACTCAAAATCAATAAAAAACGGTTCTTAAAACGATTGTGCGGTAGAAATGTATACGCGTATAAGCGTAGGAGAGCGAGGGGTACACACCAGTCGGGGGAACACGCTCGAGTTGTTTTTGTCGAACAAGAAATAAATAATAATAGTATTCGATCCGACAAAAACACGACCGCAACGCTCGGAGTGAAATTTTCAAATGTGCGGACTTGGGGGTCAGGTAGCGACTTTCAGGCGGATGGTCTGGACAAAAGGGATGGTAAATGCGAGCAGTTGGTCGGCAGGTTGTGGGAAAGAGAAGCCGGACTTACAGTGGAATTCCGCTTGTTGTACAACAACCACAGGCTGTTAACGCGCTGTTAATAACAGAGCGCTTGCGCTGCGAATACAACTATCGATATGACTAAGAAACAAATCGATGGGTCAGCTTTGACTGTTATTTTCAAAAAAACTAGGTTTTCTTCTACATTATTAACACGACATTTAAACGTGCCATCACCGATAATTATATATGCTTTCTCTCAAGCTTCCTAATTTCGATGACAAGATTTCGATCAAAACAAAATCGATAAGACGGCTTGGTTCGACTGTAATTTGGTATGAATATACATTCTGATATTATAGTTTTTGTAACACTTTATAATTGACGCATTAACAACTAACATTTAATTCTCTTATTAAGCTCCTTTCACCAATATATATCTTATAGATAAGAACCACATCGATAGAAACCACATCAATAAAAACCAAATCGACTGTCTGCTTAATTTGAGCGTTAATTTCAAAAACAACTGCTGTTTTTATTATTTGCACTACGATAACATCGGAAATGAATAATCTTTTGTTTTTTCCCTGTTATAGAACCAATCAGACCATTTTATTGAAAGCATTTCCTTTAAAATTTAAAGTTTAAATCAATAAAACATAAAGTTAAACAGTAGTCGCAGGAAAAGAAAAGCACCGACGAGCAGCAGCACTTTGAGCAGGGTATGCAGGCAATATAAGCTGCGAAAAACCAAATTTAATTATTTCCAATTAATGAGTTTAAGCAAAACTCACATTCGTTGCCTTCTGAGGCCCTGTTTATATGACTCGATAGTCCCAGGTTCCTTGCCCAAGTAGAGCCGCATTCCCTGCAGGGCACCGTCAAAGTATACGTCCCAATCCAGGTTCAACATGTCAAAGTTGAACAGGTTCTTGTCCGCCGGGGACATCCTCTGCCAAAGCCTCTCCATGTTGGCCATTCCGAACGTCCAACTTCGGCAGGAGAACGGACTCAGGACCATTATGGTCGTGTGTATCTTCTTGTACATCTTCACCAGTCGCGGCTTCTTACCACTCAGGCGCAGACCAAAATCCATGATATAACCGGGAAGAAGGTGGTAGAAAAAGGCAGCCAAGGGAAAGAGCCATGGGGTGCTGATGCAGTGCAGGACCGGGTACCATACCATCTTCGTCACTGGGTACTTAAGCCCGTGCTTGAACACCACTGAAATAAAATCTCTATAGGTCAGAAGGTTCTCGTTGCTGGGCGCAAAGTTGTATATCAGCGGCGGAGATCCCACGTCCCGGCCTCGGGAGGTCTCCCAGGCACAGGCTAGCGCCATATTGGCACTGTAATCCACCGGCACCACGCTCGTATACTCATTTAAGGATGCTATCATGAGGCGGAGTACCCCGTAGGCGGCGCCGTACACAATGGCAATGGGTCCATACAAGTTGTCGATCCATCCGTTGGCTGGTTCCTTTACACTAGCAATGACTGTTTAAACATTCGACAAAGAAGAGGGAGGCTTAAGTCGCCATTGGTTCCAAAGGGCAAACAATTTGGTTTCAATGTCTCGGCAACCTTCGGTTTCAATGTCTTTGATTGCATTAAGTGCAGCGCAAGACTGTGTTGTGCAATCCAAAGGTCTTGCCTGCACAATGAAACATTGCTTTTAATTCAAGTATTAGTCTTCAACTCACTGATGGCTGGCCGGAAGATGCAAAGCGGTAAGTCTCCCGTCTCTCTTAAGACCACATCCTCTGCCAAGGCTTTGGAGAAGGTGTAGCTGTTAGGAAACTCGCCTAGGAGGTCGGGAGTCATCTTCTCAATGGACTCCTTGCTCTCCTTTTCAACCAGCGACAGAATCTCGGCCGAGCTGCGACCGAGTAGCTCTGGGTAAAAGCTTTCATGGATGTGATCTTTTTGGAAGTTGCAATAGCCCGTGGACACATGGACAAAGGATTCGAGATGAGTCATCTCCTTGGCCAGTTGCAGCATTAACCGGGTGGAACGCGTGTTGATTACAAGAGCGCTGTGCAAATGTTCGTTAAACCGCACAGTGGCAGCCCCGTGGACCACGATGTGCACCTCGGAAGTCAGGAGTCGACGGTCCGCAGCACTTATTCCCAAATCCGGTTCCATGCAGTCCCCACTGATGGGCAGAGTTCGGTTCAATGCCGAAGGCCGTGCCTTGAGTAGTTTCTCGAAGACCTTTGAAAACATTGGCCCTAGAAAGTAATTATTTTTTCCACAGAGCGGTGTACTCACAAGATCCTGCCTCCATTGAGACATTCGCTCCTGAATGTCCTGGTTCCGTTTCGGCCTAATTAGAACATAAATGCACTTAGCCTCTGTGGTGCGCAAAAGCTTCTCTATCAGCACTAAAATAATTTTTTTTAATTTGCATTAAAGAAACTTTGTAGTTCTGATGGGTCTACCTTTGCCCAAAAATCCTGTGCCACCAGTCACAAAAATGGTTTTGTTGTTGTAAAATCGTTGTATATCTGTTTCCATTTTCACCGACTATTATTTATTTAAGCTTTAGGAGTAACACTTTCTTGCAAAGGGTAAACCTGCAGTAAAACGCTTTTCTAAGTCGGCCCGCTATTTATTTGATTCTATTGCTGCCTACGTCAGCAGTGCAAATACATTATAATGAAAATACGTAAGGGTCTGGGACTGCACCTAAAACATTTGCTATACGAGTATGCCCTCATAAGCTTGCTAATTTCGATGAAAAGATTTCGATCACCAAATCAAAACCAAAATGATATGACGGCTTGGTTTGACTGTTATTTGTTATGAATATACATTCCGATATCATAGTTTTTGCAACACTCTATAATTAACGCATTAACAACTATCATTTATCTTATTAAGTTCTTTCCACCAATATATCTCATCGATAAGAACCATCGATAGAAACCACATCAATATAAACCAAATCGATTGACTTGATCTGAGCGTTAATTTCAAAAACAACTGCGGTTTTTATACCATGTACCTTAAGGTACAAATGGTATATTAGCTTTGTGCAAATGTATGTAACGGCCAGAAGGAAACATTTCCGACCCCATATATAGTCTTATATATACTCAGCATCAACAGCCGGGTCTGTCTGTCTGTATGAACACCTCGTTCTCGGAGATGGTAAGAGCTAGAGGTCTAATTCCTTTTGCTTTTGGTGTGTTATTATTGCAGGCATAGCAAGTTTTTGCCACGCCCCTTTCCGCCTTCGTAATTTGCATAAAACTGTATTTGTATTTTCTTCGATAACTTGAACAAAATAAGAGCTAGAGACCTAATTCTTTTTGCAATATATCCGTTTAACTACGTATATTGCGCAGATAATGTCATTCTTGGATTTTTTCCACGCCCCTTTCCGCCCTCGTATTTCGATATCTTCGAAACGGTAAAAGCTAGAGGCATAATTTTCAGTCCGATAAGTCCACTGATCGTCAAAATAAAAATAAATCAAAGAAATGGTTAATAAAGAAAAGAGGTACATGGTATCTCGTTGTCTCGACTACAGCGTTCCTACTTGTTATTATTTGCACTACGATTTAATTTATTAACATCGAAAATGAATAATCTTTTGTTTTTTTCACTGTTATAAAACCAAACAGACCATTTTATTGCAAAAAAAAACCATTTCCTTTAAATCAATAAAACACAAAGTTAAACAGTAGTCGCAGGAAAAGAAAAGCACCGACGAGCAGCAGCACTTTGAGCAGGGTATGCAGGCAATATAAGCTGCGAAAAACCAAATTTATTATTTCCAACAATAAAGTTAAAGCAAAACTCACATTCGTTGCCTTCTCAGGCCCTGTTTATATGACTCGATAGTCCCAGGTTCCTTGCCCAAGTAGAGCCCCATTCCCTTCAGGGCACCGTTAAAGTATACGTCCCAATCCAGGTTCAGCATGTCAAAGTTGAACAGGTTCTTGTCCGCCGGGGACATCCTCTGCCAAAGCCTCTCCATGTTGGCCATTCCGAACGTCCAACTGCGGCAGGAGAACGGACTCACCACCATCATGATCGTGTGTATCTTCTTGTACATCTTCACCAGTCGCGGCTTCTTACCACTCAGCCGCAGACCCAAGTCCATGATATAACCGGGAAGAAGGTGGTAGAAAAAGGAAGCCAAGAGAAAGAGCCATGGCGTGCTGATGCAGTGCAGGACCGGGTACCACACCATCTTCGTCACTGGCCCGTGCCTGAACATCATTGAAATAAAATCTCTATAGGTCAGAAGGTTCTCGTTGCTGGGCGCAAAGTTGTATATGAGCGGCGGAGATCTCACGTCCCGGCCTCGGGAGGTTTCCCAAGCACAGGCCAGCGCCATATTGGCACTGTAATCCACCGGCACCAGGCTCGTATACTCATTTAAGGATGCGATCATGAGGCGGAGTACCCCGTAGGCGGCGTCGTAAATAATGGCAATGGCTCCACACAAGTTGTCGATCCATCCGTTGGCTGGTTCCTTTACACTAGCAATGACTGTTTAAACATACGACAAAGAAGGGGGACGTTTAAGTCGCCATTGGTTCGACAGGGCAAACAATTTGGTTTTAATGTCTCGGCAACCTTCGATTGCATTAAGTGCAGCGCAAGACTGTGTTGTGCAATCCAAAGGTCTTGCCTGCACAATGAAACATTGCTTTTAATTCAAGTATTAGTCTTCAACTCACTGATGGCTGGCCGGAAGATGCAAAGCGGTAAGTCTCCCGTCTCTCTTAAGACCACATCCTCTGCCAAGGCTTTGGAGAAGGTGTAGCTGTTAGGAAACTCGCCTAGGAGCTCGGGGGTCATCTTCCCAATGGACTCCTTGCTCTCTTTTTCAAGCAGCGACAAAATCTCTGCCGAGCTGCGACCGAGTAGCTCTGGGTAAAAGCTTTCTTGGATGTAATCTTTCTGGAAGTTGCAATAACACGTGGACACATGGACAAAGGATTCGAGATGCGTCATCTCCTTGGCCAGTTGCAGCATTAACCGGGTGGAACGCGTGTTGATTACAAGAGCGCTGTGCAAATGTTCGTTAAACCGCACAGTGGCAGCCCCGTGGACCACGATCTGCACCTCGGAAGTCAGGAGTCGACGGTCCGCAGCACTTATTCCCAAATCCGGTTCCATGCAGTCCCCACTGATGGGCAGAGTTCGGTTCAATGCCGAAGGCCGTGCCTTGAGTAGTTTCTCGAAGACCTTTGAAAACATTGGCTCCTAGAAAGTTATTCTTTTTTTCCACAGAGCGGGGTACTCACAAGATCCCGCTTCCATTGAGACATTCGCTCCTGAATGTCCTGGTCCCGTTTCGGCCTAATTAGAACATAAATGCACTTTGCCTCTGTGGTGCGCAAAAGCTTCTCTATCAGCACTAAAATAATTTGTAATTTGCATTAAAGAAACTTTGAAGTTCTGATGGTTCTACCTTTGCCCAAAAATCCTGTGCCACCCGTCACAAAAATGGTTTTGTTGTTGTAAAATCGTTGTATATCTGTTTCCATTTTCATCGACTATTATTTATTAAAGCTTTAGGAGTAACGCAAGGGTAAACTTGCAATGAACCACTTTTCTAAGTCCGCCCGCTATTTATTTGATTCTATTGCTGCTTACGTCGGCAGTGCTAATATATTAAAAGAAAACAAGTAGAAACGCTGTAGTCGAGATTTCCTCGAAACGAGATACCATGTACATACCTCTCTTGCCACGGCATACCGTTGAATGGGGAAGGGGTGGGTAAAACTTGAACTGGTGACATCTTCTATACTTATTGTTCGATCCAGACGTATTTTCGTGCACGCGTTTGACGATCAGTGGACTTAGCGGGTTAAAAATGCCGCTAGCTGCCACTATTTCGAAGATTTTAGCATGTACGAGGGTGGAAAGGGCGCCAAGTTAAGTCCGCTGATTGCCAAACACGTGCATGCAAAATTACGTCTAGATCGGACAATAAATATAGAAGATATGACCAATTAATGTTTTACCCAACCCTTCCCACGGCAACGGCATGCCGCGGCAAGAGAGGTATGTACATGGTATCTCATTGTCGAGAAATCTCGAGTACAGCGTTTCTACCTGTTTTGCATAAAATCAATTCAAAGAATTTATTAACATAAACAGCCGTTGGTTTATGAATGCGTTAATTTTTATTGCCTAATAAGTCTAAGGATAGTTGTATGTATAGCTTGTTGTATAACGACTTTGGTAAATCCAGTCTCCAAAAGCCTCTTCATAATCAATATCTGCTTAATAATCAAATAAAAATGTTTATCAGCATCCTTAGAAGGTTTTCAGCTATACAGGTAAGAACGGTTCTACGAATAGGGTTTTGAACACACTATGACCATTGTACGTACAAGGTTTACTTTCAACTCCGATTTTTCTTACAAGTCTATTATCGCCCCAACCGCAAAAACAACTTCAACAAAATCGGTTATGTGTGTTAATCACAATAAGCTATAATCTTATACAATTTTTTTATGCACTTTGACTTCTAAACGTTAAATGGGCTCTTTATTCAAATTGTACTAAAAAGATTACACCTGCTACAGGTTTTCAGTCACAGATTCTCGACCTGATTTGAGATTTACGGCCACATCGACTCGGCTCTGGATAAATGATTAAATTTATTGTACACTTTAATTACATAATGAGGTGAACCAGATAAGACAAAAAAAAACTGACAGCGCAGCACAGTAAGATCACTAGAGAGTAATGCAGAATCTTCAGTCTGAAAATAAAATTTGAATTAAAAATGAAACTTTGTTAGGCAATGTTATTACCGTGTAATAATCTTTCTGCCCTGGGCCAGGGATTCGGGAGTGGGCGGCTCCTTGCCCAAATAGTATCGCATGCCCATCAGGGCGCTCTTGAAGTATTTCCTCCAATCCAGACTTCCCATATCGAAGGAGTAAAGGCTGCGATCCTCCGCAGACATGAGCTCCTGCAGACGATGGGTGTTGCGCATTTCAAACTCCCAACTGCGGCACGAGAACGGTCCCAAGACCCTCATTGTCCGGTCTACCCTCTTGTAGATCTTCATAAGTCGCGGCTTTCGGCCACTGAGCCGCAGCGCTATGTCAAAAAAGCATCCGGGCAGTTTGTGGAAAAAAAATGCTGCCAGGGGGTAGAGCCACGGATAGGTTAAGGTGATGAGGAAAGGGTACCAAATCAGCTTCGTAATCGGACATTGATCACGACCGTCGAGCGAGTACTCAACGAATTTTCCATAGGATAGCTTGTTGTTTTTATCATGCGCCAGATGGTAAATCAATGGTTCCTTCTCCTGCCGCCTTGCCTTGCGATCCTCCGCTGTCTTCCAGACGCAAGCCAGTGCCATGTTGGCGCAGTAATCCACGGGTACAATACTGGGATGGGCGCTCTTGTCCAGTATAGCCACGCGCAGCACTCCCTTGGCCACTCCGTACAGGATGGCCATCGGCCCGTACAGGTTATCTATCCATCCGGATGCTGGTTCCTTGTCGGAGGCAATGACTGTTTTGGTGGGAAGAGTCCAAGTAAATTCAGCTTGTCTGGGATGTGAGAGGAGGATGCTTACTGATTGAAGGCCGAAAGATGCTCACGGGTAGGTCGCCCGCCTCCCTTCGGACCACGTCTTCCGCCAGGGCCTTGGTGTAGGTGTAGGTGTTGGGAAAGGTTCCCAAGAGGCCGGATGATATATCGTCCAATACCTTGCCGCTCAATATTTCGGTCAGAGCCAGAACATTATCCGAAGTGCAGCTCAGGTGCTCTGGGTAGAATCTCTCCTCGATGTGGGGCCGGATGCAGTTGGAGAAGGCAGTGGAGATGTGCAAATACGCCTCCAGCTGCAGCATCTCCTTGGCCAGTTGGAGCATCAATCGGGTGGCTCGTGTATTTATGGCTAGCGCCACTTGGAGGGGCTCATCAAAACGCACCGTGGCAGCTCCATGAATCACGAGCTGCACTTGGGAGGCTAGAACACTACGATCGGCTTCACTTATCCCCAAATCCGGGGCACTGCAGTCTCCAGCTATGGGCGAGATTCGCTGCATAGCCGCCGAATCGGTTTGCAGCAAACGCTCGAATACCTAGTAGGGAATCCGTTGAGGTTACCGATTGCATAACATTGTCGCTCACCCACCATGTCCTGAGACCATTTTCTAATCCGCTCCTGAATGGGAACACCGCGCTTCACTCTGATCAGTACGTAAATCCGCTTTACATTCGTGGTGCGCAACAGTTTCTCAATAACGGCTACAATCAGAGGGTTTGATTAGTCTTGAAACTACATTTCGGGACTTTTAATTCGGGTAATCCAGGTCAATACCTTTCCCTACGAAGCCTGTGGCTCCGGTTAGAAAAACCGTCTTGTCCTTAAAGCAGCTTTGAATACTCGTCTCCATTCCAATTATGGTAATCCAATCGCAGTGCAACGGACTCTCAGTAAATAATTACAGCGTAAACAACTACAGCGGTCAAAATATATCGATCAATTCGCGACTAGCTGAGTTCGGTGCTCTTATTTATACCTTTCTTTCGAATCGATGGCTGACGGCTTAATACAAGCACTGTGATATCCCTCATGTATACATAATTACGGAGCTACGGCAATGTACAATAGTTCACAGCTTTGGTAGAGAAGTGGAGCTGATTTGCATTCTAAAATTGGAATAGGCAGCAGTCAGGTTTATGGGTTCCTGATGTTTGTTTTCCTAATTTTAAATACAATGTTGATTTGTGCCAGACGAATCAAATATGCAATGCGAACTTTCCATTTCATTAGATTATTGATTTGCGAGCCTAATCGCTTTAGCCTAGAATGCTGAAAAGAATAAGTATTTTCTGCAAGGGTTTGAAGCGATTTATTAAAAATGGTGATAATTTCTCTCCCATGCGGATCTGCAATAAATTCCTATAATCTAAAATCTTATACTAATGCATAACTCTCAGGTAGCAGCAATCTGTCGGCTAACCTTATTTCAAACAGTAGCCAAGAGTTGCCAAGTGGCCAAGAGCGGCCGATGATAAGGATCAAGACATGCAGATAATTGTGCCGATAATGTAAAATCTCAATATGATTTCACATAATTAAATGCTTAGTCTTAAAATCTTTATAATACAAAATCTCTTTGTATCTATTATAAGTAATTGGTGCACTTTGAAAATACAAAGGGATGTTGTTGTTGTTCTCCAGAAACATAAATTTTTATGCATTTTTCTTAATTATCGTTTCTCTAGATCCCGTCATTTTTCAAATAGCTGCCAAGAGTGGGCGAGCAATGTTTCAGATGGTTGGTAGCACTCCCTGTCGATAGTTTGGGCCTATAATGTGTAGTTTCAAGTATTGCTGATCACTCGAGTTCTGATTATCCTGAATTATCGTTTTTTTAATAGTCGCCAAGAGTTGCCAAGCAATATGCTCAATGTGCATATAGTTGTGCCGATAATGTAAAATCTCAATATGATTTCACAAAATATAATTGTGGCGCTTGGAAAATACCTTCTCCAGAAACATACACCTAATAAAACACTTGATACAGATATTTGCATTTTCCATAATTATGGTTGTGCTAGATCCCGCCCTTTTTTAAATACTCGCCCAGAGTTGCCAACCAACGTTGCCGATGGTTGCGATGACAGCATGCCGGCGGCATCGATTGTTTCGGCGCTGGGCAGCACTGCTGTTGTATAATTTTCTTGTTATTCCTGGCCTGTGGAAATGGCATGCGCTCGTAGGCTCCTCCAGCGCGTCTCCCTCAACAACTGCTTGGCCGTGAACCGCAGCATCGCCATGTCCGCCGCCCGCCGTGCCGAGGAGGCCGTCGAGAAGCTGAAGGAGGGCAACCCGTACTACTCCAAGTACGCCAACAAGATTGCCAAGCTGCAGCAGACCTCCGCGGAGGAGTTCCTGGACCGCGTGGAGCGCGTGCTCAATCCCATCAAGGACGGCAAGAGCCAGGCCAGGTGAGCGCTACCAGAGGCCCCATTGTAGGCTCCTCCCCTAACCTTCCTCCCTGCCCCCCTTTGCAGGTCCTACTCGGAGCTGCTGAACCCCAAGAAGGATCTCGCCGGCAAACCGGAGGCCGAGCTGCCGCACAAGAAACTGACGGACATCATGAAGCTGGAGCTGATCGCCGACAAGGCCGCCGACGAGATATCGCAGATCTGGCTCGAGTACCACAAGACAAAGGACGTCCTGGCCGCCACCCTGACCGCCGAGCAGTACGAAACGTTGATGGGGCGCGCCAAGCAGCATCCCGTCTTCCTGCTGCCCCTGCCCCGCAGCGAGGGCTTCGAGTTCTTCATGCTGCAGTTCGCCGCCAATACGGTGCACTTCACACCGCTGCTGGCCTACCAGGTGCACCACGAGAACGCCCCCGAGTGCCTCACGCTGGTCCACTACACGGAGGTGGAGGACAAGGATGTGGTGCTGATGCGCGGCGAGTACGACACCAATGTGCTGACCGCCCAGGAGGCCCAGTGCCTGGCCAACGAGCTGCAGATGTTCTACCTGAAGCCCGACGAGGGCAAGCTGCGCCTGCTGGAGACGTTCACCCGTCGGCCGGATGAGTTCAAGCACATGGATCTCATCAAGGAGGTGGAGAACATTCAGCTGGGCTAGGCCCTGTCATTGTAGTCAAAATAAATTAGTCGAAAACACATCCACACACCCCACCCACCTTCAAAATTCTTTACTACCCCGCACGATGGAGCACTTTGACACTGTCATGCACGAGATTGGTAAACGGAAATGCGGATGCGGGATTGCCGCCCGTCGCCCCTAACGCGTCTCATCCATCGTACAGGTTTTGGCAGGGTCCACTTGCAGGCCCTGCTCACGCTGGGTCTGCTCCAGATGCAGACCATCCACGAGACGATGGGCATGGGCGCGATCGGGCCGGCCAGTGTCTGCGACCTGCGGCTCAGCCAAATGCAGCTGGCCTCCCTGACGGCGGCAGCGTTCATGGGCATCATCAGTTCCTCGTACTTCTGGGGCTTCATCACAGACAAGAAGGGTCGTCGCTGGATCCTGCTGCGTACCATTGTGATTAGCTTGACCTTCTCGGTCGCCTCGATGTTCATGGTCAGCTTTCAAACGTTCTTCATCATGCGGTTCATCACGGGCATATTGTAAGTAGACATGTGCGGGGTGGAAGGAGTGTGCTGGTGATTCTGTTTCTGTTCCTCCTCAATCAGCGTGGCCGCTCCCAGCTTCGTGGCACCCACTTACCTCTCGGAGTTCTTCTACACGAAACTCTTGGCCCGTGTCATCACCCACATGTTCATGTTCAGCGCCTTCGCCCTGATTTATATGCCCTTCATGAACACCCTTTTCTTGAAGCCCGGCAACATGGACTTTGAGTGGGAGGTGGTGGGCTCACTGACCATACGGCCCTGGCGCCTGCTGGGCTGTGCTGTACTGCTGCCGGGCGTTGTGGCCCTGATACTGATACTGTTCTTGCCGGAGAGCCCGAAGTTCCTGTTCATGATCGGCGATACGGAGAAGGGAATGAGCGTGATGAACTGGATATGCCGAAAGAACACCGGTCGCTCCCTCACCAAGGACCAGATTAGTACGCTGCACAAGTTTCAAAGGTTTGCCCAGGTGAAGCGGCACAAGGCCGACAAGCACTTCATCCTGGCGATGTTAAGCGATGCGATGCCCTTGTTTCGACCCCCCTTTGTCGGCACATACTTGGGAGCTTGCTTTGTCATGTTCGTGATGGGGATGATGTGAGTTTGACGATTTTAGGTTTTCGCATCTAACTCGAATCTAACAAACAGCGCCAATGGATTTGGCCTCTGGTTCACGTCTATGCGGAATCGGAATTATATGCGACCGGGCTATAAGGGGCAAATGACCTTCTGCGACATACTGTTTGAACCTGATCCGGGCCTTATTATGGAGCCGGATCAGGATCTGGAGATGGTGGGTAGCTATCTGTGAAACCTTTAGTTACTGTTTGATCCTTGCAATTGCTCTTTTGACTAGGTGTGCAATGATGCTTTCATAGGCTTCGCCGACACCTATTATCTAGGTATCCTCAATTTCACGTTGTACAACGTCTGCTGGCTGGCGCTTTTCAAGGTGCCCAGAAGAGCGATCTTCCTCGTGGGCCAACTGATCATCACCATGAGCGGTTTCCTCTTGTTATTCATACGCGGAAATTTGCCGCAGCTCCTAGCGTTGATATTCCTCCTGTCGCCGCCACTAGTCATAAACGCAATCCTGGGCGGCGCTCTCCTGGCCAACGTGCCCACCTATCTGCGGGCCAAGGCGATGTGCATATGCCTGATGTGGGCCCGTGTTGGAGCCGTGGTGGGCACGATCCTCACGGGCCTCTACATCCACATTTTTTGCGAGCGGTTGCTCTTGATGATCTCTATCCTGACCATCAGTAAGATCGCATGTTCCACGTTATCTTTGTCTCTATCCCCTTCTGTTTTTAGTAACTGCCTGTCTTGAGGGATATCTGCCATTTTAAATCGAAATCTTCACCATACCTCAAGTGCTTGCGTGAATATTAAAACGCCATAGAGTATGCTTCAAAATGGAATGGGATCTAAATTTGATGATCCACTAAATTAATATGTAAATCAACTTTGTATTGCTCAATTGTAACAATTGTCAGACATTTGTAAAATAAGTAAAAAGCGATTTCGCTTTGATTACTATAATAATTTAAAAAACACTTTAGATAATAATATTGAATAAAATAATATACTGTTTTCTCCTTGTTGAAAACCCATTTGTTTGGCTTCAAATGTTTTTTGGGGTAAACAATTTATATATCAATGTCCTGTCTAATTTAACTTTTTTTGGTAGAAAAAGGATCTAAATCTAAATAAAGTTGGACAATATTTAAGGTAAACTGCGCTCTTAAGTCGAAAGTGATCCCGAATATTACCCTCGGATAGGCGTCGTTTTCCGGGAAGTACCTTAGTGATATATTTAGCTCACAAGTTTAGTACTAAACTTGGGACTTAAACCTCTCATGAACTGGATTACTCTATCCAAAAGCCATTCTGATTTCTCATGATGAAATAAGTAATTTAAATGAAATAAAACAGATTAAGCTAGATATATGAATATATTCCAGGTTAAGTGACAGTGCACTCATTGCTCGTTTTATTGAAAGTGTAACAGTACAATAAAAACTAGTTGGGTATTTCGTTTATTCAATTAACATCATGACATGCATAATACATACAATATATTTTAAGTAGTTGCAACTACCACATGGTACTCCCCCGAATCGTTAAACTACTGCCCCAAAAACAAGCTCAACAGAAATAGGTATGCTAAGAACTATAAACATGAGTCTTGGACGTTGCCATGGTCGCCTCGCTTTGCCTTTAAAAGACCTCCTCCTCATCCAAGGCGCGAATCTGCCGGATACAACTATATTTCTCCATCAAAATAAAATCATTCACTTGTTACCAATTCTCCGCCGCCGTTTATGTTTTTGCCAAGATTAAAGTTGTTGTTCTCGAGCTCGCGGTTCCTGAGCAACTCTAGCAAGCCACCACGCTTTCCAAATCGAACTCTGGCCCTGTCGCCGTAGTAGGTGTCCAGATCCTGCAGGAACTTGTAGGCATCGGCCATGGTGTTGACGTCGTTTTTGCGAGGCGGCCGCGAATTGGATGCCTCCACACTGCACCCGGCAGCGAGGAGCGACAGAGCCACGCAGACAATCAGGATGCAACGCATTGTGTGGCACATGGAGCTGCAAAGATGAACTTTCAAGCCGGTGATCTAATACGAGTATGCTAAATAATACATCATAGCCTAATTCAGTTTGCAAATTACAACCTGAGCCCCTGGCGCTGTCGCTGCTTTATTTAAAATATAGTTTATTAAGGGCAGATCACTTAAAATCAATTGTAGCCAAACTAGTTTGCATTTCGAAAGTAATAGTTTGCATACGTATACTGTGTACCAGAGGGTGATGAATAAATTTCCACTAAATAGTATTGCAATTTCTATACAGAGCATATATTAAGGCTAAGTGATTATTGGTGGTAAGTCATTTACTAATAGGTTCTCTTTAGATTTTAGCTCGGGTTGAATTAAAAAGATCATATTCTGCTCGGGGTTTATTATCTAACATTGTCTGGGGGTCCCATTAAGAGGTCTGGGTCTTTGTAGTGGCAAAGATAATTGCCAGCAATCGGGCATGTTAATTAGCGGGAAGTGAACAAAATGATCCGACAATCCCAGTTTAATAACTGACCCTACGATCAATGTTTTTCGGGCGGTTCTGACGCAAATTGCTAATACTTGCACTTAACCGATCATTACGAATGTTATAAGGCAGTTGGCATCTCGTTAAGATCGATTTGACCCCACTGGAAGGATTTACTATAGAAGTGAGTCACTTCGTTTACGACCGGGCCGGGCTAAGCGCCGACTGGAATAGTTCTAGGAAACCTGATCGGGGGCTCTAAACTTTACCCGGCTAAAAGCAAAAGTCAGCGGTAATTGCTCGGCCGAATGGTTTGACACGCGAATGACTTTACACATTTTCTGTTGCTCCTGAACTGCGCTTACCTGGTCACAATGGGTTCTGAGTATTCAAAGAGCAACGAAATGGTCTGGCCCGGACTTTGGTTTAATCGGCAAACGCAAATGCTACAGCAAACGCAACCGCGGCTAAATGATGGCCAAATGCGATTGGCAACAGGTATTTATAGGGGTCCCCGCCGCGAGGATGCACCCACCCACAATCGAGCCAAATTTCCGAGCGGAGGCGAACGGAAGTTGGCAAAACGAAACGAAACGAAACGAAACGAGGCGGGTCATGGCGAACCGAACTCCGGATGAAGCCTCTAAAATATATTTTCATATGCAGGCTAATTATGTCGCGGGCCAGGAACTTTTGCAGCAGCTGGAACGGAAAATGGGATCTTTCGCGTGCGGCTGTACGGGAGGGGGGGCGGACTTTTGTCAAATGCAAAACGAGTCGGAGATTGGGAGGTGAAATGGAAATTTGAACAGAGTAAACGGAGATTGGAGACACGCAAACAAATAGTGACAGTTGGCTAATGAGATATCTGACAGTGCGGCTGGCTATCTGGCTATCGGGCAGAATTACGCATAAATGAATAAATGACAAATTTTCGATAAGAAGGATTAGTGCCGCCTGCCCCACCTGAATGCGGCCCGAACTGATTTATGTATGTGCACTCCCCGCAATTCCGCCAGTCCGGGCTTCCGTATTTGTTTCTGCCGTCAGAGTTGGCAACCGTGTCATTAATTATAATATTTTGATTATTGTTTAATAACTGCTGGCTTACACGGGGGTGACGCTGCCTATGGGCCAGGAATTAAATGCTAGGCTTCTCGGTTTTGAATGGTTATTTAATACGGGGTCAGGCCGCCGGTTAGGCAATTCGCATACCAATTGTCCGCTAAGGTGCTGTAATCTGTGGGCTATGGGTATACGGAGCGTATACGTAATACGATTTCCACCGTGGCTCCTAGGCAAACAACAAACAAACACAACGTGACATCATGGCGATCGGGTTCTTCTGGATGGTTATTATCTTAATATTTGTTATAAGCGCTCCAACTAATTAGCGTTAGAAGCTATTACTCGTACTTACCGGCGTGTTTATTTTTTGTCATCGTCTCTGCTCCCTGACCCACTGGGGGGGCACCTATTAGTGCCGTTGTTTTAGTTATGATTATCGTTCCAATTAAGCTCGTTAACTATTCACCCGATCCGGGCGGAACGTTTTATATTTAAATATAATTGGCCACCAACATTATTGGTTCCTCATTGTTTCGCCGAGATCTAGCTCTAGTTTAAGTTCCATTAGCGGCGGCTGATAGCGAGCACTCGCACTTGTTACACGTAATAATTGAAGCCAAGACAAGCGAATACTGGATCGTGCCACTCCTCGTATGTTACAACTTGCCTCGCGGTCGCCATTTAATTATAATTCCCATTGAGCGGATGTATGGCTCAAGTCCCTTGAACCTGCAGGGAAATTTTCCAGATTTGCATACAATTTTCAGCCTTTAAGTGCAGTGATTACTGGCTAATCGCATTTTAACTTTCGAATAATATTTTGTTGACTACATCGTCTAGACTCTAGGGTTTTGAATGTTTACTTCACTTTGATTAGATTCTATATTTTCCATCATAAACTAAACTGGTTTGCCATAATTGGGAACAACTTTTTAGTGGGTCTATTAAGCGATTAAATACTAATAAGTATAA
Source organism: Drosophila ironensis (assembly GCA_021223825.1). Classification (NCBI taxonomy): domain Eukaryota; kingdom Metazoa; phylum Arthropoda; class Insecta; order Diptera; family Drosophilidae; genus Drosophila; species Drosophila ironensis. The sequence goes on from JAJJHQ010001034.1 coordinate 3,227,341, forward strand.
GAGATCTTTAAATGTATCGTTTAAATACCTGCGCATGAAATACCTGGCGTATGCGCAACTTTAACATTATCACGTAATATCTTCACAGCTTTTTATTATTACAAACCATTTATGTAGAGTGGCCAACCTAATAAACACGATGCAAACGGATCGGGAAATCCCCCATCTGGTCCAAGGACGTTGCTGCCCGATTGTTCCGCCTTGACAGCTGCTAGACCTGGTCAACGCGAGCGGCCAGCTTTTGTTTGGGCCAACATTTCACCGATTGTCATATGTATGCACCCCATTGTTCTGTCAGCGGCAACTGTTGTCACCTTCCATGTGTTAATACGCCAACGTCGCCCAGTGGGCCCCAGAAGCCTCACACAATGGCAAGGGCCGAACCGGCATTGCATTGCATTGACAACAAAGTCTCTCGCTTTTCGTGCACTTTTAATTTTGGAGCTGGGGACTCCGCCTTCCGGGTTGCATGTCCGGTCCGGGGTTTCCCTTCAAATGACCCATTCCGTCTAAGTAGGCATAAAATAACTGCATTTGCATGCCAGCCCCCAATTTCGGATGTGAGGATTTTATTGTGAGTTTTGTTTTTATAGGCGTGAGAACCTGGCAGTGTTGTTGCACAATTTGCGTAGATTCTGATGATTTAGCGCTGCCGTAATTCCTTGATCCGAGGCCCCTTCAAGATCGTTAAAAGTTACTTGAGTTAATAGAGAGTTTGTGCGAAATGGTTGCGCGAACTGTTGCATTTTTGTACGAGTATGTCTACGCAAACGGTTCAAACTTCTGGGGTTTTCATTGTCTTTCAGGGGACACCTATTGCCAAATCAATAGCCATCAACACTGTTATTGCCGCCACAAATTTCACAAGTCTATAGTAAAGTTTGCAACTAATTGTGTGCCAAGTTTTATAATTAAAACAAATATTGGTACAAATATGAAAAGGCTTAGTCAGAACCGTGGTGTCTACCGACGCGATGTGTGTAAATACGTCACAGGAATTTCTACAAAGTAAAAGGTTGTTTTATGGCTTTAGAAATGTTTCCGCGACAACTGTAAACAGAAACTAAACCTACATATGTATGTAAGTAGTTTAGGTAGAATTTAGCGATTGTGACAACTGAGCTTATTTCAAAACAGCGACTAAGCTAAGCTGTCATAACCAAATTACTTTATAACACTTTTCAGTTGTAAGTGCACAAAAAGAATAGAGTTTTGGAAATGAGTGGCTTTTTCAAATCGTTAGGAAAAACGCCTGAGTGATTTAAACAGCTTTATAAACTCGCTCAGTTTATTTTAATGCCGACACGACCCTTTATTAAAGGGCCTACTTGTAAATAATATTAAGTATTAAAAACAAGATTTGTTACAAAATGATTGAATAACGAACTTATTGAATAAACTACTGCTGCATATCATTTGAATTATATATTTTATTATCTGTGCGATAACGGGCAGTAATATAATCTAATATAATGTTTCGAGGGGTGCGAGGACCTGGCGCAGAGCTTTTATTGGGGCACACTCCAGACGCGCGCAACTTTTAGGGAAAGCATAAAAAGCTAAATGGGACTTTGGGATGCCCCGCGCCATAATTGCTGCCCTGGCTGCTATAAACACAAACAACAATTAACATGGAAAGCAACAAATTGCTCCGTGCATGCCAACCGATACTTAGCGGAGGGAGCAGGCCGGCGATCTCATTGTTCACACGGGGGAAGATCAGTCTGGTCACAGTGTGGCGTGGTAGCCATAGTCCATACTGGGCCATAAAAGCGTAGAATGGCGTTTTCCCGACAAATGTGTCTGACAGGAAGAACATTTAAAGATGACATTAATGGATCTCTGGCCTTGAGATGGCTAGGCTGCTAAATAGGTCACCTACCTGTCGCCTGTTGACAGTTGTGCTCGTAGTATTGCTCGCTGCCACTATCATTAGATTAGATTCCCTTTCCCCGGCTCCTGGATCGGCATCGATATATCATTAGTATTATACGAAATCGCGGACGGCTAATTGCCCTCTGTAATCGTTATTGACTGCTAAGAATCTGAACTGGAAGTAATTGCGTCAAGAAGTGGCTTTTAATTGCGAGCAACACTCATGCATATGAATTTTTCAGCATTTACGAAGGGCCCTCACGTGTGTGCGTCTCTGGTGTGTGCCCAAGATAGAGCGCTACGAGCAAATATAGTCATTTTAGCCATTACCTATACTCGTACGTACGGAAGAGTAATTGGCGTAGGTACCCCATAGGCACTGGCGACCCCATCTAACCCGGCGGCGAGCCCTGGGTTCTGGGCTCTGGGGAGGATCGTGAGACGGGGAGCAGGTTCCGGGGGTTCATAGCACCAAACGTTTAGTTAATGTGGCCCGCAGTTTCTCTGCCGGCGCGTCTGTGTCTGTGTGTGTGATTTTAGCCGAGCGAAGCCCGAGCAGAGGCTTTGATCTGGACCGGTTAGTAGAAAAGCTCGGCTTGGATCCGAGCCCGGATCGTGCCCACTCGGGGATGGAGATCGCCCAAAGAGTCCATATAAAGATCCCCACTGCAGTCGAGATCGGCGCATTAAGCTGTCAAAATTTGTGAGAATAGGAAGTGCGTGCTAGATCAGTTCGATTCGAGACAAAATCCCCCGCTTAAAACCTAGTCGGGATTCATCATTCAGAGTCTGTTAAGCCCCGCTGGACAATCGCTTCGGGGCGCGCACAATTGTCAGGGATAAGTGAAGCCAACTTATTAAATTAATATTTGTCTAAACATCAAAACAAATTAAGCCGCCCGGGTGCAATGCAAATTCAATCACAGTCTGGATCGTGGCCGACCTGTTAATAGTTTAATTTGCGGTCATAAATAATATCCCGGGAATTAATTGATTTTCGTCATAAATCAATATATAACTAACCCCAGCAAGCAGCAAAACCCCCCACCTTGCCCCATTCACCAGCAGCGGTTTAATTAAGTGCCGAGGGAGCTGAGAGGAAATTGGTTCGCGCCGGAGTCCCACATTGTCGTCGTGCTGAAATGAAGCTATTTGCCAACCAAAACCAGCGCAATGCAAGTGAGTACACCTGACCAAGTTGGGCCATGCGACCATTGTCCGGATTGGTCAAAGCCAAAGGCCCATAAACGCCGATTTGAGCCGCCCAGTTTCCAGCCCAGGGAGCTGCTGCCCCACGCGATCGTTAAATTCTCAACCAAAATAAAAGGCACAAAAACAATCTAAAAAAATCTGGCACAAAGCGGCCCAGGTTGACCAAATTGCTCTTGGATAGATTTTCGAAACTCAACAGGAGTGGTGCAATGCATTTTTAAACGCCTGCCACTATGCTAATCAAAGAGTGTTGCTAAATTCCCCGTCATAACACCAGTTCCCAGCGAAATTAGAATGCTAATTAAAATTGGACTGCCTGACAGGTGGCAACACGCGAAAATATTTAATTTTATTTATGGGCAATACCTGCCTCGCCGACCAGTTCTCCCGGCAAATATAGTATGAGGTTTTAAGCGACCCGATTAAAGTCCAAAGAATTTTTGGCAGCACGCCGGTTATTATCCAAAAATAGAACCACAACATTAAAAGAGGCGAAACAAAAATATTGATCAGAAATTCAATTAATTAGTGGGCCAGGGGTTTTGTTTACCCCACCTAGCAACGTTTTAGGCTCTCTCGGTCAACTCGGTAAACATCCGAGTATTTTCGAGATTAAAACGTGTCGGTCCACAGGGGACACGACAGAAGCCACTTGTAAGGTACGCCACCAAGGCCATAGGGTTCTATATAGTCGTTTTACTTATGTACATTTAAAATTGTAGGCCAGTGGGGTAGGGTCACTTGAGATTAATTGTAATCCGCTTGTAATAGCTGTCACTCAGGTAAGTGGATCGCGAGATCGATCCGGCCGAGTCATTCACGGTAAACTAATTCCAAAGTTTAGTCTTCGGATGTACGTGTTTACATATTTATGTATGTATATGTCTACTAACAGATCTGGCCGGTAGTGCAATTAAGTTTGCATAAATTAAGATTTGAAATGAAGTCGCTTGTGACTTAAAATGTCACGTATTACCTTACCATGAAGTTCGATGATTTCAATCAGCATAAATGTGCTGGGAAAACTGAAGGTGAGGGCTGCGGCGGCCCCAGATATCCAAAGCACTTTAATGTTTTGCCTCAAGATGCGGCAGATAACGTCCGTCGATCTATCATAAGTTGTTCCGAAAAGCCGAGGCGTAGAAATATGACTTGCACTTAGAAAATTCCTTTAGAACATTTCAGCTAATTTGCTCCGAAGTCCGCAATAAATCAATACAATCTACAGCTCAATGATCGCTAAACAATGCAAATAACAGCTATTGTGCGGGCATTAACAATAACAGTAACTACAATGTATGGAGTGGTCGATTGCCCAAAGGCGAACAAATCGGATCAGGTGGTGGGGCAGGCGGGGATCCGGAGATCCGGTGATCCGGGGATCCGGGGATCCGGTGATCTGGTATCGGGGAAGTTGTAAGCGCGGCGCTGCGTGCGTGCGTACACTGTACGATTATTTACTTTTCCTTATTGGCGGACATCTAATTGCCAGCGAGGCTTTGACTGCGACTATTTAAGGGTTTTGGGTTTTTTGGCTTTGGCGATGATTAATAGCAAATAGCAACAGATGTAGGATTAATCATTAGCTAAACACAGGCAAACAGGCAGGCGCAAACATTGTTGTCGCATCGTCATAACAACAATTAGCCAGTTAACAACAGATCTCGGCACAGCGCACAGCGGCGAGCGTATCTTTCCGATGCGAATGCCCAGCCGAGAGCGAATCTTGCCGGCGTTGCGAGCATATTTGCCTAATTTATTGTCGTTTGACGGAAGTCGCACACACAACGAGGTGCCCAGGCGCACACACACCTGCGGGCCCTCGAAGGTGTTCCAACCGAAAAACAAAACAAATTCATTCTTGACTTCAGTGGGTCAGCGTTTTTGAAGCTTTGACTTGTCAAAAGGTAAAAAACCTACAAAAATTCGACACTGTGCACAACGAGATTTGTTTAATTTTCAAGTTTTTGGGTTTTTTTTTCTTGTCTTGTTGTTTTTGTTGTAATTTAATACCAGCTCAGCCGGGGAATTGCACCGAACTTGAACTTCAGACCGCTGCAGAGGCAGCTTAGTAACTGATATGTTTCTGCCCCTCGCATACCTCTGCCACTGCTTACTGCTGCCCGCTCGTCAGAAACAAGTTCACAGATCACTGAATCAGCTGCCGGCGATCGAGACAAGCGTCTTTCATTCATGCCATGTCCATATCTATATCTGCGCGTCTATGTCCATGTCGGTCTCTATGTCTCGATGTGATGTTCGTCAGTCAATCTTTCAATCGTCGGATCGGCTTCGGACTCTTTGCTTCTTGGGCAATGCAATTATTGCATAATGAACACGCTCCGCATTTTTGTCAGCCAGTCCGGCTGGGAGGGTTTTGTTTGGCCACTTGGCCGGTTGATTTTGGCATTGGCCACTCCATTGCACCAGAATAATTTTGAGCCGCTTTGTCTGTGGCCTAATTTATGGCTGAGGCCGCCCCATTCAAAGCCCGGGAATTTTCGCTGTCACATTCAAGGCAAGGATATGCATGAGCATGTGGAGCAGCACTGCAAGAAATATCTGAGTTGCATCGAATATTGTAGCATAATCGGGTTAGCCAATTTCCCACTCTTCATGTATTGTAAATTGAAAATATTGTCTAAATAGTTTTCAACATAGATTTTCAACCTATTGGATTTGATTTTCGATCGAGAAAAATGGTATTAAATGTTGTAGTATAATCGTGTAGTCTAAGAGGATTACTCTCCCACTCTATGATCGAATATACTATCAGGTAAACTTAAGTAATTTCCCACTCTTCATGTCTGAACAAATTGGTGTTGAATGGTATTAAATGTTGTGTAGTCTTAAGAGGATTACTCTCCCACTCTTTGATCAAATTGTCTTATAGTCTTAATAGTTTTATGAAGGATAAAGAGTGGAAACCTATTTGACCTATTGTATTACGCTCCTTGATTAATCTGCCACTCTATTTCCCATCGTCTTAATAGTTTTCTGAACAAGATCTGTCCAATTTCTTGCGGTGCACGCTAGTATTCACTATCAATACAATAAGTTTGATTTCTGGTTTCACCGTAGTCATGCATAATTTGTCGTGTATCATCGCCGTTTGTTTTGATTTTAAAGTCTTGAACTTATTTCTGACACTAAAAGTGACGCCAAAGCGAAATTGTTAATGAGTTTATGCTGTTTGCTTTCCGATCTCAGCCGACCCATTTGAATTTGGAAGTTAGGGGCGTGTTGCCGCTCGACAGTTCATTGCTCTTGGCGTTGTTTTCAGTTTCAGTTTTCAGTTTCTGTTTCCATAGAAATCTCTATTACTTAGCCAAACAACTGTCGTTGTTTGAGGGGCTTTTGTTTTTATTGCGGGAATTTGGCTAAACGATTTCTGCTGATAAATGGACTAAGATTGTGCGTTTTGATTTATGGGCCTCCCGCCCCAACAGAATCATCATTGACCGGCCATGATCGCTGTAAATCGGTCGCAGCGGGATCATTCGGTGGGATTAGCAGAGCCTTTTTCAATATTTTCGCTATTAAATATTCGCAGTTCCCCCGTACTCCGCCCGGATTTCGTGTGCGGAAGTGAAATATCACACGGGCAAAGACAATAATCTTCGCGGAAGGTGAGGCCCGAGATGCGAGAATAAACGAGTTTGGTCGTAAAGTGAGTGATTTCACTTCAAGTAGACATGACGCCAAGTGCAGCCTAGATTGATACGCTTCGATTGCCTCGCCCATCTTCCGTGCTTTTAATTAATATTCTAAACAAGGTCGCCGGGTCTTGGGTTTTATGGTTTTCCTGGGAGCAGAGGAAAACATCCCATTTGTGTCAACAATATCAGAAGGTATCAATGTTGACAGCTTCAGATTCCGCATCAAATGCAAAAGGAAAATAAACAAACAAATTTCCGAGATTATGAATTTATCAAATTGTCCAAGGAACATTAGTTTTGCGAATAAATATTGTCTCTTCATCAGCTTGTTTCGTAAACAAACACACATTTACTTCGGGCCTAGGAATTAGCATTATGCTAAAAGGTATGGCATTTGCCAAACCAGTTGCCAACAGAAACAATATTTTACTTTTGCTTTTAACAAATTATAGACATATAATTATACCTCAAGTTTTTAAAACGTAAGCAGAGATGCAGAGGAAGCGGAAGGGCAGTTCCCAGTTCCCAGAACCCATAATTAATTTTCATCGAATGCACCTGGGGAATTATACTTGTAAAATCGAAGAACGTTCATTGAACCGCGTCTGGTTTTGGACAGCGTCATCGGCTGGCATCGTCTGGCGTCACGTCACAGTTTTGTTTATGTTTTGCCGGGAGCTGTGGCTTCTGCTCCTGCCATTGAGGTAGGTCATCCGGCCGATCGGGCCGATCTCGTCTGACGCGAAGGTCAATGGCATGATTGGGCTGTGCACGCTATCGGCAAACTGGAACTGTGGCAAAAAAAACCAGTTGAACTTCATCTGACGGCTCGGCTCACGTACTAGCATAACTCACCCGCTGATCTAATTTATTGCAGAGCTGCTGCGGAGCGCCGCTCTCGGGATGACCCTGTTGTTCTTTGGATCCCTGGTGTTAATTTCAGACCCGGTGCGAAGCATTCTGGACATGGTGAGTGCTGCGTTCTTCTCTTTTCCTTAAGTTTAGAGTTTGCTGTCAAGTCATAAAAGTAGTTACCATTCATACCGATTACAGTTTGAATTGAGCTGTGTTTTCTACCAAGTAGTTATAATATTCCATTAGTTTCTGGTTCTGCTATAGTTTCCACACACATTTTAAATACTTGTATTTTTCCTGCGCAGCAATTGACCCTGAAACCCGGGACCCTGCTTTACAAACTTTGGCTCTTCCCGCCGCTGGACGTTTACGTGGATGTTTACATGTTTAACTACACAAATGTGGAGGAGTTCATGTCGGGCCGAGCCGCCAAGCTGAAGATCGAGGAGGTGGGGCCGTATGTGTACAAGGAGGTGCTCACCAACCATAACGTTACCCTCAACGAGGCCAACAACACGATCACATACACTCCACGTCGCGAGTACATCTTCGAACCGAAGCGTTCCGTGGGCGATCCCAAGGTCGACTATATCCGGGCGCCCAACATTCCGCTCATGGGCGTCACCACCCTCGCCTCCGATCTCTCCATGTTCGCCTCCTTGGGCCTGACTGCCATCTTCAGACAGCTGAAGGCCAAGCCCATGCTGAATTTGACAGTCCACGAGTACTTGTGGGGCTACGAGGACAACCTGGTACAATTGGCTGGCAAGTTCGTGCCTAGCTGGATAGACTTCACCAGTTTCGGGATTATGGAGAAGGTACATTTTAATGCTACCCAAGCTATTTCCGACAGTTTTCTAATTGCGAATTTTTAAGTTTTAATTTATGTTTATGAGTGCTAACTGGCTATTGACGTCAAACAAGCGATAAAACATTTATTTTTGCACCCCGTTTTTTAGTATATCATTTAAGGGGTTCAGGAATTGCGGACTCCCAAATGATTCCAAGAATATTGTCTCATAACACGCTCAATTTTTTTTATCGTTTCAGCTATTTCGCGAGGGCAACGAGAGCAATGTGTTTAACATGTATTTGCCGGAGCGCAGGGACAGATATGGAGTCAAACTTCCGGGTCAACCGCGAGCCTACAACGTGGACAGCATAAATCAGGAGCGAGGATTCAGGCGCTGGAACTACAATGAAGAGACCAAGTAAGTTGTCCCGCCTGCCTGTGCAACATGTTCCCAACTCATACCCTGCTTTAACAGCGGCACTATGTGCAACCGCATCTGGGGCAGCCACGATGGCACTCTGTTTCCGCTGGACATGAATGAAAATGACGAGTTCCTACTATACAGGCGCACCTTCTGCCGCCGCCTGCACGTCAAGTTCAATAGCTCTGTTAACATAGGTGGAATCGATGGCCTAAGGTATGATATGCAACCGAATGCCTTTGACAGTGAACTTGGCAATTCCAACTCCTCGTGCTTCTGCAAAAACAATCGCTGCCTTAAGAAGGGCGTTGGGAGTGTTTCACCCTGCTATTACAGTAAGTACCAAAGTTTAAAGTTTTCATAATTAACACAAATATTTATTGAAATAAACTCGTGTTATTTAGGTATGCCTCTGGCCATTACATATCCGCATTTCGTGCACGCCGATCCCAGCCTGTTGGAGCCATTTGATGGCCTCGTTGCAGATGAGGAGCGCTTCACCTCCTCCATTGTGTTGCAGCCGGTGAGTTTTCTACTAAAAATATCTGCGACAACCTGGCTTACATTCGTTGATATTTCCGGTTTTAGCAACTGGGAGCTCCGATGCAGGGCACCCACCTGAGGCTGCAGGCCAACCAGGTGGTGGGCAAGGTGAGCTTCAACCGCGACATGAACCCCTTCGAGAACATGGTGCTGCCTCTGCTTTGGGTCGACCTGAATCTCGACGAGTACGTTTGGCCACTGCGGTTCCTAGTCCACGGGATCAAGTGGGCCTTCCCGCTGATCCAGTGGTGCGCTGCCCTGGCCATGCTGATGGCCGGGGTTTACCAGCTCTGTGCCGCCCTGTTCCTCTGCTTGTGGCCGGCGCATAAGTCGCAATTCCAGAAGGTGGAAATGCCGGACAGGACCATTGCTCTTCAGGCAATCAGTCTAGGCACTAAGTTCCGGAAACCGTCTGTCACTACCTCAATCCAGCAGGAGCTGGAGGAGCAGCATCAGCTTTTGTTCGGCTCAAAGGCATAGATCGAGTCAAATTATGACCAACACTCAAAACGGGACAACACTGTGATATTTAGTCATAAGCTTCGGTATAAATTATTAAGCTCATTGGAAAACAACTTAGGGAGCGTCCTTGCTACGTACTAGTTAACAATAACGATTATGCTAGATTAAAGTTAGAGCTATCCTTAGAGTAAGCAATGTACAGTTGAGTTTGGACTCCATAAATACAGGTCGCTAGCCATGGTGTACACCTGAAAGTTGTCCTTTAGTGGGTGGCGATCGTATCCTCGATCCACTTCATGTAGTAGGAAGCACGGGTGTAGACATCCGGGAAGCCCTCCAGGGCGCATCCCGACCCGAAGGAGGTCACCCCCACCAGGATCCAGGGCCCGTCCCGGTTAAGCCGGCACTGCAGCGGGCCCCCGGAGTCACCCACGCAGGTGCCGCCCTCGCCGTTCAACTTTCCGGCGCACAGGTGTCCGCCGTGAATATTCACAAAGCTGCCGTAAGCATCTTTGCACCTAAAAAATGTTGAATTATTAATTGAGCAACAAGTAGCAAAGAGTTGTCTTAGGGCACAATGGTAATCTCTCTATTTCCAAATACTTTGAGTTGTTCCTAAGCTTAATGTGACTCACCTGCCATTTTGGTGCAGTGGCACCTGGGTTTTCAGCAACTGACTGGAGAGATCACCGCTTATGTTGGCCTTTCCCCATCCCGTTGCCACGCAGTCCACGAAGGCCATTTCGCGCGGCTCCTCGCTGCCCTTTCGGTGTTTCTGCTCCGCAGAATCCTCTGGGTCTCGGCGCGGTCCCAACTTCATCAGCTTGTCGTTGCGTCGCCGGGAGCGTTTCAGGCTCCGCGGAGATCGTTGGGCCAGAGCCTGGCGCATCCTGTTCAGGATCTTCATGTTCATCAGCTCCCGCATACTGGGAGCCGTCACATTCCGATAGCGCCGACGACTCTGCACGCTGCGCAGGAAGTTGTCGATCTTCTCGGGCACATCCTCCAGCTCCAGCTGCTGGCTGAGGACATCCTCATTTCCGGTGGGCGTAGGAGCGGCAGCTGTCCCTGAGAGTTCCGCCTCCGGCGGGTCACCGGCCAGCATGAATGGCAGGCAGATGCGTCGGATATTGGAGGCTTTGGCCAAATCCGCCGGCTTAGAAAGCTTCATCAGCACCACGTCGTGGCGGAAGTTGTGGTAGCGGTTGTGCATAACTATCTTTTCGACGGGAATGCGCTGCTCGTTGCCAGACTCCACGTCGCGATCGTGCTCCCCGAGCACCACAGTCCACAGAGGTGGGATCGGCAGGTTGAAGAGATCACTGGACGGGGATATACACACATTTATTGCCCATTTCTTTCACATTTATGGCCCAACTTACTTGTGCACGCAGTGGGCGGCGGAGAGTATCCAGTACTGGTGAATGAGCACAGCACCGCACCAGTGGCCCAGGAACCCCAGCGAGGGATGCAGCAGCTCCAGGGACGCCTGCCAGGGGAACTGGCCCTCGTTCGTGGACGCTCCGGCAATGATGCGGGGTGCCCGGCGCGAGGGTCGGCAGCCACAGTCTGTGAAACGATATGAATTAATAATTAGTATGGATAATTATTATGCATTTTTATAGTGAATCAATTATAAATAATTTAGCTACCTAATGGTGTACTTGGAAATATAACAAATTGTTTGAAAATAGTGCAGATAATTGATAATGAATATTTAAAGTTATTGAAGCAGTTACTGGTTTAGTTTTAAAGAAAGTTTATGCAATGTTACGGAACTAACAACGAAACTGTTCAAAATCTTCTAAATTCTTTGGTACAACACCAAGAAACTTCAGAAAAAACAATTCTGGGCCTTTTGTGTTGCACAACAATGAAAGTCTTTATATGTTATGCCAAGCCGTTTGTGATAATGAATAGTCAAATTAGGGCTTATTCGCGAATAATCTATTTAACCTACCCGTCTCAAACTGCCTGGATGTCGGCAGCAGCAGCAGCAGGCACAGCCAGCTCAAGGTCAAAGTGTTGGCTATTGGTGGAAGCGGTGGCTTCATCATCTTGGCGACCGCTCCTCGGGCAGCTGGCGCATTTCAACCGCTCAACTGCTCATCGCGCGCATGACTGACCCACAGCAGTATCTGTATCTTTGTATCTGTTTCTGTGTCCTGCTGCCGCCGGTGCGCCCAGATGCTTTTCACTTTCACGCTGGCAGTCAAATGAGCGGCGGAGGGTTTTACTTAAACTTTGGGGGAGACTGGGAACTTTAATTTGTCTTTGTTGTTATTTTCCGGCCTTAAGTATTATAATTTACGAGGTATTCCGGCTTGGCTTTGCTGCGCACTAATTAGTCCGTTGGATGGGCGGCGTCGACATCGCGAAATGTGCGCAGAAGCCCGTCTTTGACTTTGAGTTGAAGTTAACGTTTTAATTTAGTTCGGGGCAATCACCAGAAGCTCCGGTTTCCACTCTCGATTATGTAACCAAACAAACTCAACTGAACTGAACTAAACTGAGATGCTGGCTGGGCCTCAGGGCGCTTATTAATTATAATAACGGTCTACGGCTTCGACTGCTTTTCGTTTTCATTTGCTTTTGCTTTTGCTTTTGATTTTGCGCTTTTGCTTTCCGTTAAGCGTGTGCGCATGCGCGACTGTTGATTCGTTTTGGGGGCTTGGATGGCTGCGGATGCTTTGGCGCCGGGTGCTTTGGCGAGTGCGAATCGCTGGGGACGAGCGCCAAAATGCAACTGTGCTCTGCTCGGGTTTGCCAGCAAACATTTACCGTTTCGCTTACAGCGCCGCCGTCGCTGCCTCGGCCGGCGTCAGCTGCGGTGTGGCATGCCCCCGCGCCGCCAAAAGCGATGCCAACGAAAGTGAAAAGGCGGCTGAGCGGTGCGGGGCCGACAAAAGCATCACAGCAGCCGCCGCAGCAGCCACTGCGGCAGCAACATACTATAGACGATGTTGAGTTGGCGATGTAAAAGGGTAAGTTGGTCCGGCCCAACCCACGGAAATCATTCGCAGCTAAAAAAGATAAGCCAGGGAATGTGCCACACATAACACAGAGTTATATAATTGCTTAGGTCTTTGGGAAAGCATTTTACTTCAACAATTTCCTTCAAATGACAATTTGCATGATTGCATGCGACTATATCATAGCAAACTACGACATACTATGGCAAGTGCTAAATTAAGTCATACATGTGGGTCATTACCATAATTATATATTTATTTTTGTTTTTCCCATGCCAGCCCCGTGCGAGCGAAGTTCTGATAAATCTAAGTAGATTCAAATATCAGTAGCAGCCGTAAATGCTTGTTAGATAACAGATCTAAGTCATTTAATATCAGAGTCGTGATGGCAATCATCTATTCTAATTTATATGTAAGCTTTGCCAGATTCCAGTGGCACCCGCTAAAGTGCTCTACGTTTCTAAACACAAATAAATAATTGTATGTATATATAACAAGGCGGTAGGACGTGCTTCGATCTGCTACTGATTATTGAATGACACATTAGAAGTAATTTTTTTTACCCTATTTCACGGCATTTAAGTGAGTGATTAGCGGGCAGGTATTCAGCGCCAGACTCAATGTAAGATGTCAAGTGATTAGCTTAATTGCGATTATTTCTAAATATGCACATAATTCCGGTCGGACCCCTGGTGTGCGTGAATGATTTACAGTGTGAGCTGCCCGGCCGCTGATTGAGTGAGTGAGCGAGTGTCTGAATGCGAGTTACTTTCGTTTTCATTACACGACGAAGGCAGCAGCGGCAACAGCAGCAACATCCGCAGCGACAGCCGCAGCCGCAGCAGCAGCAGCAACAGCGGCAATATGTACTAGCAGCAGCAACAACCACGACTTGAATTCCGTGTTGATGCACAAACTCATAAGTCATGTTGCTTGGTGCTGCCGCTGCTTCCAACGGGGAAGTTGTTAATGCAACATCACACGGAGAGAAACATATCCACCCCTAAAAGGAGATACAAAATTGCAAGGATTAGAGCTCCTCGTTGCAGGATACCTTTTTGAGGAACTAAAATTCGAGTTTTTTTACCGAATTCTGTGTATTTCCAGCAGGTGTCAAGACACTGTTTGGGTGCTGGAAACCTTTACTTTTTTCTCCGTGCAGTGGCAACTGCAGTTTTGTTTGTGCAGCCGATTGATCATTTAAGCCAAGACGCTGCTTCGGCCTGTCAATTTGTTGTGGTGGGCGTTGGCATTTGGCCGGCATCGCTGTTGTTGTTCAATTAAGAGGCGCCGTGTTTTACTGGTACTTGCGCATGCCCCCTGGTTGACGATGACGGACGAAGTCGGATAATCAAAATCAGAAACATTCGAAATCCGAAAATCGCTTGCCCAATCACCCCGAAAAAACGAAAAGCAGAAAACCGAAAATACCAAAATCAAAACGGTCGAAGGAAAAATTCCCCGCTCGACGGCTGATGGGAACTTTCCCGACGTGTTGCGAAAAAATGGATAGAAATAATAATAACAATAATGGCTGTATGTTTGGGAATTTAATTGAATTTGTACAATAATAAAAAAGCCGGTGTAAAATAAGTTTTTACGCATGCCCCGATGCGATGACAATCGACGGAAGCGTTGCGGGTCAGCACGGGTCCGAGCCCGAGCCCGAGCCGGACGGGCCACACAAACTGGGCACGTACATAGATCCGCTGGAGCCGGGAGAAATCGAAGTTCGGGACCTTGAATGTGGCCGACTGCAGGGGCTGCAATTTCACTGATGCAGCGATTGCCGCTGTTATTCAATTGCAATTGCATCATAGCAACAGCAGCAGCAATAGCAACAGCAACAGCAGCAGCCGAGCAGCAGAGGCGGCAACATGCGGCCAAGAGCGGATGATATGCTGGAGTTCGAGAAACTCCGCAATTAGACAAATGGTGGGATAGCTGCACTACGTCACAGCTGATCGATATCAGGCATGCAAATGCTGCGGCACCAGCATCAGATACCTTGCCGCGTATCTTAAAGATGCGCGCATTACATTACCAACAAACAACGGGCGCTTTCCACGCGACTGGCGATCAGATGAAAACGAAAGTGCTTCAAGTGGTTAGCCAGCTGCTGTAGATGTTGCTGCCGCTGTTCGTGTTGCTGCATCTGAGCTGTTGCTGTTGCTGTTGCTGCCGCTGCTGCTGGAGCTCCTACCAATGTTGCTGCTGTGTATACACACTCGTACTCGAGTCGCACGTTTACAAGCTGCTGCTCAAATTTATCTACTACCTCCGCTGTTGTGTGTTTCCTGTATCTCCAAGTTTATGTTGGCCGCCGCTCTTCGCCTTTGTGTTGCTGTTGCCACCGCCACTGGTGGTGGCTGTGACAGTGGCAATGGCAATGGCTTGCCACATGCCGCGTCTTGTGCGCCGCATGCATTTGCCTGCATTCACGCCCATGCCATCCGCCGCCCCGGCAGTGCGAAATATTTTGCTTGGCTTTGTCAAACAAAAAGCGACAGCCTTGCAGACAGACAGACAATCAGGCGGACAGGCAATTTGCCGTAGTCGATGCTCTTGCAATTAATCGTTTTATTGTTATTTTGACTACAAGTTGGCCAACAGCCCCCCGGCTGCGGATATAGACACTTTATCTGCCTTTTACATGGCGATTGCGTAACAAACTTGCGTACCAGCACAGAAGCTCCACTGTAATTAGTTTGACAAACTTTCAAGGCAAATGTAGCTGTCTTGGGTTAATGTACTTGCCATGCGGGTCACACTTTGGCCACCCGACTGGAACCGAAAGTTCTAAAAAGATTTTCACTGGATTCCAAGCTACCTACATTAAAGTGGCTGCTGCGAACGGTAGAGATAATTATTATGTTCATCACCCAAGCATACGTTGAATCAGAAATCTACAGAAGCTTGAAAATAGCCGGGGCACTTTGTTATGGCTAATGTTCTGCCATTTATTTATTGTTTTTGTGTGTTTCTTTGTTTCCAATTTAAAGTTATTACACAACGTTTTAGCAAATGTCTGTGGCAACGTAAAAAATGGCCCAAAATGAAACATCTATGTTTATGTTTTGCACATTGAGCCATGTCAACTATAATTCACTTGCCAAGCAACCGAGCAACCGAGCAACTGAATGTCTCACGCCCGGTCATACATTTGAAGTGCGCCTGAGTGTTTGCTTTTCGCCAAGCGTTTGCGCTTTTTTTTACGAGCTTGCGATGCTCGTATTTGCGCGTGTTTAATTGCAAGCAACTCAAACAATTAGTGGCTGTTAATGCAATAAATTTGAATTTACGTGCATCTGTATATTGGATTTTCACAGCCGGTCCCGAATCGTGGTCGTGCGGAATTTGCCCCATCGTGGAATGCCGGCCCCTACGATCAACAGGTGTGGGAAGCCCCATAAAGGCATAATCACAGATGAGCCCCCATTTGGCTAACCAGCTTTCCTCGGCTCGCTCCAGACAATGGCAGACTTTCCACCGCCACCGAAACGTTGGCCCAACAAGAGCAAGGGCCCATTGTGTGCCCCGGTGACGCCGCTGACTATAGGCCAGTCCGATCGGATCGGATTGGGTCGGGAGCTATGGCTTTCCATCCACTTCCATCCATCGGCCACCCAAGGGGCCTCCTAATAGCGTCTCACCTGCTGCCATAACTTCCCGGCGTTGGGGGCTGAGCGGCGCTATTTCTTTTTATTAATAGCAATTAGTTTGCTGGCAAAAAAACCGAAAAAAACCAACAAATACAAGTATATGTTCGCTGCCTGGAAGTTGCTGCCTCTTGTTTGTTTAAGGTTTTTTTTTCGCTTCGGTCTATCTGTGTTTTTCATTGCTTTTCTTCTGGCCCGGGCTGTTTTATGTGGCGCAAAATTTGTGGTTTCCATGTGAGATTGTTGTAAATGAACCACAACGCTGGCTCGTGTACCTATGCTTGTCAGGCTGCAAATTATGCGGCCGAACATTTACGCGCCTTGAACTCGATTGAACCCGCCGCCGATTGGGAAGCAATCAATGCAGTCGGATGCAGCGGCTTCCCCGGGGAGTGTCCAATCGAACTGAGCCAGTGAAATGAAATGCGAACATTATGTCATCGAGCTGCGAGATTATGGCGCACTGCAGATGGCATAGTCAGATAAAGCCAATTACCTGGCGTAAATAAAGCGAGGAAAGACGTCTGACTTGGAGAAAACTCGCACACAGCCATCGAGCTTTCATTTCATTTCTGTGTCATTTTATTAGATTGATTTAAGTGAAAGATACATGACGAAACATTTGGGTTTCAAGTGCGCAACATCATTGTTTTCTGTGCATCGGAGCACTGGACGAACGGGTCCAATCCCCAATTGCTAATTGCATCTCGGATTGGGGCCTGTCAGATGCCAAGGCAATTGAATAAATCTTGATTTTCAAATGAGCCAGCCAGCCAGGCAGCCCGCTTTCAGGTTCCGTGCGTTGGCATTCGCAGCTTTGATAAGGGAAACCGCTTTGGCTTATCAGGAGCTCTTTTGGCAAACATTTGTGGTTATCTGGCAAACGACTTAGCCGGGAAAAGTGACGCAGATAGGGGAATGCGGCAAAAAATTGTACCGCAGTAGTTGTTTACACAAACTTCCTGGCAACGTCACATAACCTTAGCCTAGACCTCACACATCACCCGAGCGGGTGCCCCAACAAACACCCGCCCAGCCAATCGCCCTGTGACCCAATCCAACCACCCGCTGGAGGGCGAGGTCGTCAAAGATATAAATTACCATAGTCAAGTGGCCCGGTCTCCGGGCGGGCTGCCGAATTTTTGGCCCAGAAGTCCGCATGCAGCCTACGGAGTACTGACTGCCGGGTGCCGACTGCTGACTGGTGGCTTTTTCATGGCTTCCGTCGCCACTGCCATTCCGTTGGCCATGCCGTTGCCAAAATCAATGAAATTTTCAGCTTCCGCTGTCACCCTTCCCGCCTGAGATCCGAGCCAAGTGGGGGATTGTAAAATTGGGCCGGCGAGGCAATAATTGTTATTATACCATCCGTTTGTCTGGTATTTATTTTGCATATGGGTTTGCATATGTGGATTGGCTGAGTTCGGACTGGATTTGCCGGGCGGTCGGGTATTTTTATTACGTTATCCGCTTTGCAGCAAATAAAGCTATTCGCAAACTCTGCCATAAATCATAAAAATATATATCACTGTGCAGCCACGAGCCAGGTAAATTTGAACTATTTCGCTAACGAAAAAGTCGCGGCTGTTTTAAGTTAAATGCAGAAACAGATAATAGTTTTATATTTACATTAAACATACAAATGAAAGCTATATTTTATGTTAAAATAGCGCAAACCTTACCATTTTGCAGGAGATTTATACTTTAAACTATAGTTATAAAATATTACAGCCAGCGTGGATATAAACGAATTATTTATAGAGGTTTTACTATAATTAGAGTTACCCTAAATAAATTAAATAGTTTAAGAGATGATTGCTGTGTGCATTTCTTATCTGCTGTTGCTGAAAGTTCAACTGACTGCGGCTAAAAGATAACTTATTTAATGTTTAATGAGATTTAGCGCTTGATGGAAGTAGCTGACACCCAAAGTAAAGAGCATTGGGGGTGCAGTCAGCGGTAGAGATCTAATTTCTTATTTAGTATTTTGTTTGCCTGGCTTCCTGGGTGTAAACAAAAAAGAATTCGGAATGTTTGTCGGAAGGTCAGTTCTGGACACCCACCTGGGCCTGGGGCTGTCGACAGGCCGCCACCCGGTCAAATTAAAATTCATTTTATGTGGCCTAAAGAGTGGAGGCTCAATGGCAGGCCTTATGTAAGCCCTTTTGTTGTGCGGGTGGGAAATGTAATAATTCCGAAGTGACCCTCAAAGCACGTGGAAATAATTACGCAAGCGGTTCCCCCAAAAAAGCACCGAGCCCAGCGGCAAGCGGAAAGCGGCGAGCGGTAAATTCAATTTGGCTCGTTGAGGAAAATCTGCAACTGCAGCGAAAATCTCGGGTCATCAATTTGCTATTGGATGGAAGGATGCTGAATGCTGAATGCTGGGGCTTGGTTTTTCCACAACACCGACTAAACTGCACGAGACAAATTTCGTTTGGCAAAACATAAATCTGGCAACCAGCGTACACAACACGCTCCCACCTCTCCTACCCCCCCGTTCCGTTCCGACAAAACAAAAAAATAAATAAAACAAGCAGACAAACAAACAAAGAAATGAGAGGACAAACAAATAGTCTGAGATAGCTGGGCGAGCGCAGATGCAGATACAGATACAGGGATTCAGATACTCCTGCTGCAATCGCATGCAGACATGCTGGAAACAGTGGAGGACATGTGTAATTTCTCACGTGCAACTGCGGGGTCTCTGCCACCCGAACCGAATCCCCGCCAGCCGCCCATCCATTTTCCTCCCACACCCACAGGAAAAAGTGCAGGCGGCAAGGGGCGGCAGGAAGGACGCCAGCTGAGAACAAACAAAATGCCAAATGAAACAAACAATAAAAAAGGTTTGTATGTAGCGGCGCTGTGAGCATAAAAGGAGAGTGCTTAAAAAATAATAGTAAATTACACAGACAAGGGCCACAACCCGCCCACCGCTCAGCCTCGCACTCGGGGGCTGCCACCGCCGTGCATGACAAGCTTGCGTTATTTTTAGGGCCAAGCTGATTTAATCCTCCGCTGCAGCAGGAGCGGGAGCACAAGGATGAGGTCCAGACGCAGGGGCGGGCGTTGAAGGGTTAACGGTTTACTCACCTGCCCCGGCTTGTGTGCCTCACTTTGCGATGCCCCACCAGAAGAACACCAGAAGCTGCATCTGCATCTGACTCTCTGCTGAGGGTAGCCCTGGCGATGAAAATTAGACGGGGTCGGGACACCGAAATGCCCTACAGTTTTTCGCCCATTCCCCACTCTCGGTGCAAATGGTAAATTCAAAGGGAATTGCGCTTTTCGGCACCGAATTATATGCAATCCCACCCAAATTGTTTTACTCGCAATTTGCGATATCAGAGTGCACTCCGTTGCTGCTACTGTTTCTGCCTCCGCTTCCTTTTCCGTTTCTGATTATGCCAAATGAGATGATTTAGCCAAAAGTGGGCGACGGACGATGCCATGGCAAATGGAATTGTGTGCTCTGTGATAGAGACAAATGTAATTTGGACTTCAGTTGCACATGACGCATGCAAAATGCATGCAGCTTCTTTCAGCATGCGAAATGAGGCCAAGAGTTTGCGGACCATTATTATAAAATACCACACAGCTTGAGCATGATTTTCTGTGGGCTTACCTGGCTGGCTTTCCCGGATGCGCTATTCGCTTTCATATGAGTTCACGAGTTCTCGTCATTTTATGGCCATCTGACGATAGCCCGGATTTAAACGCTTCTCTATTTTCTTCTCCATCCGCGAGTCAGAACCGGAGACTCATCCTGGGCGGAGGTAGAAATGTTTTCATTAAATGCGGTTTGTTTGGTGGTTTCTTTTGTGCCGTCCCGGACCGACCCGGCCAGCTTTGTTCTCGGCCGCCATTGTGGTGTCCCTGGCTCCCGTTTCCCCGGCATCACCGCCTCCTCCGCTGAGCTGAAACACTAAACAATACGGCAAAATTACTTAATTTCATGTTGGTCTAATCAAGTTGCCATTGCCGAGCAGGTAAGCGACCAGTGTGTGTGTGTGTGTGTGGCGAGCACGGCATGTCCTCCGCACAAAGGCTGTCAGGGGGAGGTGCAATAGGTGGTGCCAGAGGGGGTGCGGTTTGGGGCAGAGCCGTTACCCCCAAATAATGTGCCCTTGCCACGGTAGCAGGCCTACACCGTAAGGATTTGTAGTGTATGCTTCCCAAAGCTTCTGCCGCTAAATGTAAGCATTCTGGCATAATTAAATGAATTTAAAGTCGAAATTAAAACAATAAATTGCAAAGAAAAGCGAATCAAATCAATTTCATCTTAACTTCACGATGCGCACCAATCGTGTGCTTTTAATTGCTTCGAGCGTGTTTAGAAAATGAAATGTTTATTGTGATTTGATTTGTAACTTTACGATTTTTTTAGTGCACCACCAGGCCCCTGTCCAGGGTTCGGTGTGGGGCACAGCTGAGCGTTTAGTGGTGGCACTTATGTGGCAGGGAAAAAAACTAAGGAAGGCGCTGACGGGCGGGGGGAAGACAAAAATAAAGAAGACGCAGACACGAAATGGAAAAACCAAAAACAACATGAAATAGGTGGACAGCTAAACGCTGAGAAATGGGGCCAAACGCCAGAAGGCATTCAAGATTTCCACTGGTCTTCAGCAGCAGCGTGGCGTATGAGCCCAAACCCCGGCCCAGGCAGAGGCAGAGGCAGAGGCACAGGCACAGACCCAGGCCCAGGCTCATGTTAATTTCAAACTGTGTCAATGTCGGCTTCCGTTTCCTTCGCCACACAAAGCTCGTACAAAGTGTGTGCGCCGTATACGTATGCGTTTGCCAGAACGCCCCTGGCCACTTGAGATGCAAACAGGTAAAAAGGCCACAAATTTAAACATTTGCCTACTTCAACACGCACCGTCGCACACGCCTGCCTGCCTGCCTACCCGCCAGATGAACATGCTCGGCCGGAACGAAACATTGGTAAAACGGTCATCTGCAATAGGCATCAGCTGCTGCCGTGGAACAGGCTGGAAGTGGAACAGGCTGCAGGACACCCGCTGGGAAACAGCAGCAGCGGCCACAGCGTCCGCACAGCAGGAATCGGGGCCAGAGAGCGGGGCCTGGTCTTGAGGCGTCTGATAAATTGGCAGCGACATTTCAGCCAAAAACTTGACAATTAACAGCTGAAATACATGGGCTCATCTGCGAGCGTGTGTATTCGTTTGTGCCTGCTTTTGTGTAATTAAAAGCCGTGGAGACAGCCTGGAAATTGCCGGGCTTAAATGCTGTTCCTTTTTTTTGCTCTTCCCGCCGCTGTCGGTTGGTGGTCCGTTCTTGGACAAGATTGAATGCGCCACCAGAAATTATGCTGCCAAGTGGTCTTTGTGCTTTGCTACCGCTGCAGCAGTGGCAACAGCAACGGCAACGGCAAAGGCAACAGCAGCGGCAGCGGCAGCTGTTTCGCCTGCCTTCCTTTTGGCCAAATTAACTTTATATTTCCTCACAGACAGCCTATGTATGTGTGCGAGCTCTTGAGCGTGCCGTTGTGTATGTTTGAGTTTATTGTGTGTGTGTCAAGGCTATGCTAAAAATTTGTCCAGAACATTTGCACATTTTGATTTGTTATGTTGTGGTGCACGGCGAGAAAAGCCTGCCCTTGGAACGTTGCCATGAGGAATGCAATTTATTTTGCAATCGTTTTTCAATCATGGTGGCGACAACTCTTTCGTGTGTTTATCTTGGTAGGAAATAAATGATCAAGGTTTTTCATTCAAATTAGAAAGGTTGTTAATATTTTTTTTTGCCACGCAAATGCATGTAGTTTAATTAACTACTAGTTTTATTTTAGGTATTTTTTAAGCATATTTTTAGTAAGCTTATTGCTAATATATAATGAAGTTTTACCAGGCATATCTATATAAACCAATAATATTTCTCAATTGTTTCAGGTTTCCCGCCTACGACTAGTTTTTAACTTAAAATTACTTATACGCCCCGTAAGCCCGTAAAATTTGCAGTTGATGTAAAGTCAAAATTTGAAGTCTTCGTTGAACGTCTAAACATAAGTTTCAATATGTAATAAAATAAATAAAATTTAATATAAATAGCGTAGCTTTAGATTACTCATACGCCCCGTAAGCCCGTTAAATTTGTAAAATATTTCCAGTCATCGTTGAACGTCTGGAAGTTTCAATATACAGTAAAATAAAATATAGTTTAGCTTGAAGTTACTCTTACGCCATGTAAGCCCATTCACCTTGCAGTTGAAACAAATTCAAGATTGCAACTCTTCGTTAAACTTTGAAATAAAAATTAAAATGTAAACATTTCGACAAAGATTTCTTGCAAATGCGAAGGCCTTAAAAATTTAAGTGGAGTTGCTCTGTTCTTTAAAATTTAGCACAATCAAGGGAACAACTTGTTTTGCGACAGGGCCATGAAAGTGGGCATTAACGCCGCTTTCTCTCTCTGTTCCGGATGCTGTAACCCCTTGGCTTTACATTGTATGGCCACCGGATAAGAAGTTCCATTTAATTACCGAAATAAAATGGAATTTACAAGAACGCGCAGCATGGAGTTTTCTGCGAGTGTCAAATCCCAAAACAAACCCATGACCAAATATGCCGCATGCTGATGCTGGTGCTGTTGGAGCTGAAGCTGGTGCTGATGTTGAAGCCTCGGCTCGTAACAGTGCACGTGGTGGCCAAAAAATAAACTGCACACACACAGCCGTGGAAGCCGTGGCAGCAGAGGCGACAGCAGCGACGGCAACAGCGAAAGCGACGGCGATAAGATAAAGCCCAGCCAACGATGACAAAAAGCACCCGGAGCACCCGGGCAAAGTTCTGCCTGCATCGGCGTTGGCAGCGACGGAGGCGTCGGCGCCGGCGCAGACGTCGACAGCAACGGCGACGGATGGCACGGATGCGGAGTATAAAAGCCTCTGGCTCGCCACCAGCGAGCATCACAAGACGGCGAACCGCGTTGCCGAGCACACACAGGAGTCCAGGAGGCCCTTACAACCCTTTTAACCCAGAGTTCTGAGCCACATCAACGGTACGGTAATAGCAAAGCGAACGTGCCAGTGCGAGTGAGTGTGTGTTGTGCTGAGGGTTTCCGCTTACAAGAAAAATAATGCCGCAGAAATTTTTGGAAAACACCTACCTACATTTCAAAAACCGACAAAAGAACAAGCGAACACAAGAACAAGCCAAAAGTAACGAGCACAAGTGTCTTAAAAGAACAACAAGAGGTGCAAGGCGGGGGTGGCGGGCTGATGGAAAAGTGTGGAAAAGCTCAACAGGAACCAGAGGCCCAGTTTTTCTTGAGCCGAGCTCTTGGCCAAGTGGGCAGATAGTTTCTAAAGGAGCAGCAGTGGGGGACGGGGGTAAGACGGACCAACTCTCGACAATTTAACAACTGGAAGAAAATTCTTACTTCTCCACCTTGGGCTGGCATAATGAATTCATTGAAGGCATCGCCAGTGCCCCTTTTTCGGCCGCAAGTTGGTGGCGAAAGTTTTAGACAAACAAGGATCCTCGTCCTTCAAGGCGGGCCCAGTCCGAGTGCCTGCTGTTTGGCCAGGCATGCGTCAGTGGCCTTAGGCCGCGCATTGTCTCCTCCTTGGCCGCGGCCGCAAATTAAATGTAAATTAATGCAAATTACACAAAATTACTGCGAGCCCAGTCGGACAATGCAACAAAAGCAAAGGCCCTGGATGGTGTATAGTGGATAGTGGACAGTGGACAGCGGAGCAGAATACAATTCCCTGAGCTGCATCATCAGCAGATAAAGAGCAAACGGCGACGCGACTCGCATTGTCTATTATTTTAAATTGGCTGCGCAAATTTACGGCGGAGCAAAAGTAATTAGCGACGGTGGAAAACTGTGGCACTGTGGTCCAGAAAAAAAAAACAGATAAAAACCAGATAGAGAACTAAAATGAACCCACTTGGGGGCGACTCCGATTCGAACCGAGAATGCAAATGAGGCGCCAGCGATTGGGGATTACGTTGCAGTTGGGATCTGGCTGCCAAAATCCGACAGCCGCTTGGAATGGGGAAACCAAATAAATATTTAGCTATCCTCTTGTCCATGTGCATCCTAATACAATCAAAACAATTACAATTTGTTTACAAATTGAGTTTTAAATCCATCAATTCCCGGGGTGTGTGTGTGCTGCTGCAGCATACTTTTCAGCACTGTTTCCCAGCTGTCAACTATCGCAAAGCCATGAATTCGGGTCTCTCATAATTTATGAGTATTTTTTACCCACCCTCCGCTCCCCCGCCCGGGATTTTGCATAATAAACACATTGTGAAGCATATAGCAAAAATTGCACTCTTGTGGAATGAGTTTATGCAAATCAAATTGTGTTGATAAACGTCGGAAGCGGGGGCGTGCTCTAATTTGATTGCCCAATAAATTGCGGAATCAAATTAAGTCGTTCCACTAAAAATGCAATTAAAAGGTTGATATCTTCATATTGAAATTTATAACTTTACGAAATGGGTATTTATTGGCGTCGGGGAGGAAATTCATTATGGCCAGACCATATTTACTTTATTAGAAGCTCGTCTCGCGGCGAAGCCGAAAATTGAAATGAAAACGCGACTCAAAATGAATCTCGAGCAGCCAAGACCCAATTAACGAGCGCTGGGTGGTGCTGGTTAATGTGGTTGCCTCGTGCCACAAAAGCCGACGCAGTTTTGCAGTTTTGCGGCTGGCAGCGCGTGGCGTTTATGCCCTGCGCATGGGTATTGGTAATTAATGCGACGATGGCGGGATAAATGTCCATGCCACAAAAGCAAACAGCCACGGCAAGCGGCTCCCGAGGCGTATGCGTAATGTGCTTTCACAACGGAAAGCTGGAAATCGACCGATTCAATTTGTTCGCATATTTAATTATTAATTTCGGAAATTCCCGTAAATATCCCACCACTTCGGGCTATTGAAAAGCTTTGAATTTCCACTGTCATGTGGAAATGCGGCACCAAAACGATCCATTGGCTGAAATTACAGCTGTCAGGCGGAGTCTTACTCGCGAGCCACTGCAATTGGAAATAAAATGTGCGCCAAATTGAATTTCACATTTTTTGTGTGCCATTGTCAGGCTTTTAACCAGTTGAGAAGCGTGGCTTATTTTCCGGCCACCCTCGCCACCAGCTTTTTATTTCACCTGCCGTTAATTGACGCGCACGTACCAAATTAATGAACTGTGACAGCCCGATTTACTTTACATACACTATATAGTATACGAGTGGTATAGCATGTGTATTTGCCCGCGGTGTGCTTTCAAAGCCCCAATGAAGTTGACGTGGCGCGGCATATGGCGTGCACAATCATTAATGTATTCATTTTAAAGGCGATCAAAATAATTGTCAACATAAATATTATGACAGGACATTTTAATTGAAATTACCTTGACCAGAGTAGATTAAAGTCGATTTGGCCATTGATTCGATAAATCCTTGGGCTTTAGCAGATTCAAACAGAGCGACAACTTTATGTAATTCCAGATGTCGGCCAATAATAAAATATGTTGAATGCAATTAACTTTGCCTTTCTAATTAGCACACTGCAGATTATTCAGTATCTGTGGGTTAATCCAATTGAGTTTGCTTTTTCGCATTTGCATATTCTAATTATGTTCGAGCCCCTTCTGAAGGCCGGCCAAACTTTCATGCAGTTTCCCATCACCACCCCATCGGCAAGAAAACTGTGCGAATATGTTGTAAATTTTCGCAACTGAAAGTGGGTGAAGGTGAAGACAGCTCGGGCCACTGAAAGTGTCCTTCCTCCATCCCTCTATCCCTTCGCGCTGAACATCTGGAATGATAATGGAATAATATTAGCACAGGCAAAAGAAAAATATACCTGCACTTGACCAAAAGCCTTTCTTTGGCCCGACATCCGATGGCCTTTTCAATTTGCCGCTCCCGAGCTCATTCAATTGGCGAGTCGGAGATGTTCCATTTAGTTTAATTTCGCAGGCAAACTTCATTTTGGACCATAAAAAAGACGAGCGGGACAAGAGTTTGTTCGTCGTGCCATCGGCCATCGGCGCTTTCTTGGCCAACGGTATCCTCGTTGTCGTTGTCATGTTCATTGCATTCCACTTTCCGCTTGACATCCTCGCTGCAATTTCCCTCTGTTGTGAAATTATGCTTTGGCTACCTTAGTCCCCCCGGGTTGAGCTGAATAAATGGCAGCCAGAGGGGGTTGGGGGATGGAAACGGCTTCAGCGGCCCGAATATAAACTAAAGTAAATATTTGCGCTGTTTATGGAAAGGCCATTCCCGAAACACATCATGAAAGCCATCAAAGTGTGGCCGGAAATACCATTACAAAAGTTATCCTCACGGCAGAAAGTTGCGTGAAAGGCGTGCCATGATTTTAAAACATTTTAAACTTAGTTCTCTTGGATTTTTCTTGGCGTTTGTATTAAGGCGATTATAGCTCCCCACAAAGGATTAAAATTCTATGTGGGAATAATTTATACCCCAGACTATTCGAGAAAACAAGATTAGCAAGCAGCGCACCGCATGGAAATAAATTCTGGATTTCGTATTTCATTTGCAAATGTTTATTCGGCATACAATTTGTCTTGCAGGATCACCTTCGCATTCATTTGTGAATTTTTAAATCCCCCCCAAGAGAGCCAAATTATGCTTTTTGTTGAAATTCTTTGCACAAAAGTAGTAATTTTGATGGGGTTGCTCGGCGGCAGTAAGCAAACACGAAGGCTTTCAGCGCTGGCAATGGCCTAGCCAAGTCTTTTGATGTTTGTGCCCTGTTTGGGTCGTCTGCTGCCGAGATACATTCCACAATGTATGCATCGTTCTGTCTAATTTAGCACATGGCCCTGCCTCGCTTTTGCTTCTTCTGATTGAAGGTTAAATGAGCCATGAGCCACGCAGGGCGGGGCATGGCCTGCATTTGTGTCGCATTTAGCTCGGCACTCAGCCCGCCCTCGTCCTCCGGGATGCATTTGCATTGCGCGCAGCCCTTCCTTTCGCATCCTCAGACGGTCTTGTTTTATTTCCCCTGCCTGAATTAGCTGGCATAAACTAAGCCAGTCAACTAGAGCGAACTCAATACGCTTTCCCGCTGCTGATGCTGCTTCGGTTTCCTTGGCTGTTATTTTTACGAGGCTGCCGCACAACCCCTAATTGAGGGGCTTTAAATTTGAAAGCTGTACGAGTATCGCTTCCAAATACGCTTCAGCAATCTGCAATTTTTTTCCCGCTTGTTTTCCCGCTTGCTTTTCTATTGGGAATGGCCCGTGGTCCTTGTGCAATTGTAAATGCATTGTATTGTATTTTATTCTGTTGTCATTGCAGCACCCCATTTCCGTTCAGCGTGCAGGCGAAGAGCCAATAAAACCGCAATAAGGAAAACCGCTGGAAAGCCCCAAAGAAAAGAACCAACACCACAATGTCGATCTCCGATTTCCGCAAAAAGAAGCTGCTCTTCCTGTTCAATGTGTTCTTCGGTGAGTATTTATCCTCCACTCGCAATCGAATGATGGATGGCTGGTCCGGCGAAGAGGAGCTGCCAAAGACAAACGCTGCACGAGATGTCGATTTTATGGCCTGCATCTGAGTTATGGCCCCGGAATTGCCTTTTGTAGCTTATGGTTTTTTCGAGGGGGGTGCTGAGAAAACTTTGATTAGATTGCACTCGATGCGCCCTAAAGTTTTGCTTAAAGGCTCCAGTGGCATAAAAGGGGAGTGCAGCACCTTAGCAATCGTAAAGTGTGTCCCAGATATTAGCATGCAGTTATGCTCATGGCTTAATCTCCTTCGTCTGTGGCTGTGCAGACAAGCGGCTCTCATCGCGTATACGTAATATGCCAACTGCTCCACTTTAAGTCGAGTACTTCCGCAGCGTGTTTAATTTTCTGCCACTGTGACTGTCACTGTTGTACCAGGGCAAACACAACTTGCCAATTTCAAATTGAATTAAAACAACACGCACTGCGAATGCAAGTGAAAATGCTAATGAAAATGCCGTCGAGAAAAGTTTCGTGGAGTGCGCTCACAAGTAGGCAACGCCGCCGTAAAGAGCTCTTCGCATGCAAAAGGTTAAGTGCTTTTCAATTATGACTAATTCTCCGGTGCGGTGGGCTCATCCCCTGCTCTTCCACTCCCACTTGGCTCTGTGCCCGCATTTTGACGACAGTTGGTCAGGCACCACCAACAAAAGAGCAGCGGCGAACAAACAAAAAATAGCGAGTGTAATAAAACGCAAGCGCCAAGCACTTGACACTCGAGCTGCTGGAGTGGTCGTTTGCACACCGTTGCAAATGATAATGACACGCCCGCATGGCCAAAAGCCAAATGTCCGGGGCGCAAGGAGGTGGTTTTAGGCCGCCCGGGGAGGGGGCTGCGTTCGACCGGAACTCGGTCGCAGCTTGCCGCGAAATCCGTTTAGCCCGCTCACATTGTTCATCGCTATTTTCGGTCTTTTCGCCTGTTTTCGGGTCTCGCTGTTTGGTTTTTGGCCCCGCACTGACCAATGCAAACAATGCGGGACAAAAACATGCAATTTACGCTGACTGCGCCGCTCTCAATTGGCCCAAAACCAACGAAAACAACAACATCGCTGCGGCCCGATGCGTGCGGCAACAGATGTGAACCAAAGCGGCGAAATCGACGTTAAGGACTTCGAGTTGGCCATCGAGGTAAGTGGAGCGGAAGCACTGCAGCGCTGCCGAGCGAACTACATGCATACAATTTGAATTCTATATTTTTTTTTGGCGCTTTCAAATGCGAGTTGGCAGCGAAAAAAATGCTGCAATAAATATGCGGCACTTGCATCAACTTGGGAGCGTAGTCAAAACAAAAACGCTGCTCAAAAGCTGGAAATGTTTTTTGGCGATTTGCATGCAGTTCGCCCTCGACAAGCGAGTCAAACTGATAACTCAATTTGCTGCCACCCCAGAGGGTGTGTGTCCTGTCCTGTTCCGTCCCGTCCTGTGCTGACTGTTATTGTTTCAACTGCCACTTTTTGCAGCGCGTTTGCAAGCTGCGCGGTTGGGCGAAGGACACGCCGAAGAACAAGGAGACCTACAACGTTATGATGGAAATCTGGACTGGCCTGCGATCGAAGGCCGACAAGGATAACGATGGACAGGTGAGTTCGGAGGCACAATACGATATACTCGTTCACGCCGAATTGCCATCTATATGTCATCGTGTCGAGTTGTGAATTTGGGGACCATAAAAAACGGCAACTGGCTGTCAAGTGCCTGTGCTGGTTTTTTGTCACCCGATTCCGAAACGGTTGGCTTCATTGTCAGTGCCAAAAGTAGTTGTTGCTGCAATCCATGCCGAGCACTCTGCACACGATTCGATGGCATTGTGATGGCACACAGCCCAGCTGACAAGTGTGCAGGACACCCACGGCGCATTTACAATGTCCTTCGGTGGCGCAAAAAACGGAAGAGAAATTCGTTCATAAATTCGCTCCTTTATTGGTGCGGAATGCCGAGGGGTAAACAAATTCCCTGCCGCTGCAGCAAGCGGAAATTGAATTGTGAATTATACGAGGAATGCGAACCGGATGCCTGGGCTTCCCACTTAGTTTTCTAGGCCTGCTCTGGGGCTCCGTCATCGTCTCATTACCAAAAGGAAATTTTGTCATACTCGACCGTTTGCCTTCTGTGCTTATTTCCCGCTCTGGCCACAAAGTCATCCATATCGGCATAATCGCACTGCCAGTGCAGCAAATTAAATTATAATCCTCCCAATCCCCAGTCCCTGCATTCCGCACCCGCCGGTGGGGTACACTTGCGTTCAATATCAACTGCGAAAACCGAAAACCCGCAACAATGCGATACAAAGAGAGCTGAAATTGAAATGTCAGACCGACAAAACCTCGACTTAATTCTATTGGCGCGCTTTAGGGTTACGGCTAGGGCCACGCTTTTCGGTTTACGGCCACATTTGCCGGGCAACTACCCTCGATGGCACGATGAGGTAGTGCAGGAACTTCGACTGCCACAAAAGCCGCAAAAGTTCTGGCCACTGGCCAAAAGAACTTGACGGAGTTTGCTGCCAAAATATGCCAAATTCCGACTATTGTTGGGGCGAGCGCCTTTGTCTGGGCTGGCTTAAGATTTATTGTTCACTTTCCGGCGCAAAGCAAGGCAGAACACGTGCCGTGACACGGCCTTTAAATTAGCCGGAAAAGGAGTCGCCCAAGGCCTCTGATTGGCCAACTTACGCATCTCTAGCCTGGTCCCAGGTTCCAGGGTCAAGGCTCTGGGCCAGGTCCCACTGGGTCGGTTCAATTTACCCCGTGTCGGTGTCGGTGTCCGTGTCCATGTCCGTGTCGATTTTAGTGTCTGTCGAAGTGCCAATGCCAGTACCAGTAGCCCACACTTGCGGGCAATAAACATAAAAATATGCAGTTAGTTCGAATTGCTGTTTAGAGTTCTTTCTGAATTTCGTCCGAACGACTGCCAATTGGCATTACGAGAGGTCCTCGCCAGACACACAACCCTCGCACTTATTTATGGCCGTATTAAAACATGCCAAAACGTAACGGCTGGACACGATTAATGGGCGGGGGCAACCGGACTGCATCGAAGGCGGCCAACTCGGTCAAGTTGGTCAAGGCGGCAACGGGAACGCCAACGGCCAACGGCCACGGCGGCGGTGGCGGTGGCGATTGTCGATGTTGCGGTAATTGCCCCAATGTTTCGGTATTGGCCAAAGCGGCAAATGTTAATAACGCATCGCTAGATAGAGCAAAGGCGCATAAATTATACCGCCAAACGACCACAACAGTCGAGGGGTGTTTTATGGGGAGTCTCCGCCTTCGGCGGTTCTGGCTAATGGGCTTTTCAGCACGGGGCGGACTGCATAAATCTGGGGCGGCTAACCCGCAATCTCGGCCCGTCTTCCATTATGGCGATTACACACGTAAAAACGGCTAGGAACCATCAAACCCATGATTACATCGGGGCCATATCCATTTTTTTCAGGACACATTTGCTGCACTTTTTTTTGCCATCTACTTAGATTGCACAATTTTACCTATATGGTTTGCAATACAGTGGAAAACTGGCTTAATGATATACCTACATCTTACCTAATTGGACGGGTGTGAACTAAATTATAAGAGTGTCGAGGAAAAATGGGTATTAAAACACTAAACGGATAAAACTGGGCAATCAGAAAAAGGAATTACCTCAAATTTTATGGGAAAAACTTAAATGCCAGAAACTATATGAGGGAGCGCATCAATTGGGTCAATATTGGGGCCTCAAAAGGTAACGATCTTGATTTCGGGGAGATTGTCAGACTAGGGAACTGGCGGAAAATAGATGATAAGGTCAATATTTAGCGGAAAAAAGAGAATTACCCGACAAATGCGATTGGTAAACTTTGTTCGATGAATTGTTTTCTAATTTAGTATTTAACTTCCTATCAAATAATGGACTGTCCGACCTGTGTCCGCAAACTCCACAGTGCATATATCTTAACAATTTCTTGGATCAAATATAAGAGTATACAAATTTCTCCACGTGTAGGTGAGCGTGGATGAGTGGTGCAACATGTGGGACGCCTATGCCAAGGACCCGAGCAGCGTGATGGACTGGCAGAACGCCTATATGAACTTTATGTTCGACCTGGAGGACGCCTCTCACGACGGCGGCATCGATGTGACCGAGTTCACGCTGGTCTGCTCCAGCTACGGGCTGGAGAAGTCGGAGTGCGAGGAGGCCTTCAGCAAGATGGCCCAGGGCCAGGAGGACGTCACCCGGGAGCAGTTCGCCGCCTTGTGGAAGGAGTATTTTGCCGCCGAGGACGTGAATGCGCCGGGCAACTTCATTTTCGGCAAGACCAGCTTCTAAGAGCCATGGCAGAAGATGATGGGACAGAACCAGGCACACGGTCACCGGTCGACAGAGGCCGTGGCCCAAACCAATGATTGCAACCAGTGAAAATATTATTAAATTAAACGTAAAATATATATACTCGATAGGGGGAAAGGATTCGGATATCGCGAGCCACCTCCAATTTGATGCTCCGTCGTTGTTAGTTGAGTGTTGTTTTCTCTCCAAGATTCTCAAGTTTTGCCTAATTGAATGTTCTAATTTAGTAGATCTGTAACCCGTTCCCTAATCTATTTATACTATATTTTCTATACCAAAGCTAATGAGTAATTTGCCAGCAGCCTAAAGAGCTACATGGGATATATAGTATCTCTACACTGAAAACACATCCTTATTGTGTATATGCAAGAGTGTACCTTTACGAACTACGACTATATCTTAGAAACGATATCAACTACGAGGTAGGATCCCGCCCAGGTCCCTTTCAAAATGTGGTGCGTAAATTAGATCAATTAAACTGTCAAATTGTTTATGTGTGTAGTCGTCGTTTATCGTCTCGCAACTATGGCGTATAAATTTAAATGTAAATGTAAAGTGTTCCAAGAAATTACAATAATAAAATCAAAATATCAACACGAACTTGTTGCTGGCCTTGTACACTTTGTGCGTTCAGATTGATTTACAGCGCTTTTGCCAAGGGAGTGGCGGTTTAGTGGTTTGGTGGATTGTTGTTTTGGGGCTTGGAAAACAGGACACGGAGGAGCCAGTGCATCAAGTGCGATATAATCTGCGCGGGGTCAGCAATTTATGAAAATTAGGGATAGAGTGCCTGTCAGACTTGAGCGAACTCTGTCTGGGAAGCACTTAGGAACGCTTTGCGCCTTCGTGCTATAATTTATGCCACTGCATGCAGGCAGCGCGAATTTAATTGAGAAGATTAGTACGAGCTGAGGGGCCTAAGCCGGCTAACGATGTATATGGCTTATGGAATATGCTAATAAAATCCTATCACAAAATTCAGATTGGATTATGGGATTTCCATGTTGACAACTGGATTACCATTTTATGAAAGGAAAGTACACTTTCATAAGAAAGTTTGTGAGTAATGATTATAATTAATTAGTCACACAACAAGTTACTAATATTCCTTTAATCGAAGAATAAATTATTGAAAGCTTACAATCTCCGCAATACTGGCACTCTTAAAGATTTATAAATCTATCGAAAAAAGGTTTTATAATACATAAACATATATGCCACTATACAACATAATATTTGCTTTTAATTTTTAAAGCAGAGGTTTTATATGACAGCTTGAGCTTAAAAATTGTTAGTTTTGTTTGATTTACTTCAAAAAGAATAACAATTTTA
This sequence comes from Drosophila ironensis, assembly GCA_021223825.1. Lineage (NCBI taxonomy): Eukaryota > Metazoa > Arthropoda > Insecta > Diptera > Drosophilidae > Drosophila > Drosophila ironensis. The sequence continues at coordinate 3,260,977 of JAJJHQ010001034.1, forward strand.
TTTTAGTTGCACATATGTTTCTACAATTTGTATTCTATACTATGAATACTATTACTTGCTGTTCTAACAAAATATAAGTTGTGTGAAAATAGCCTATTTATTACTTGAATTGGGACAATATAAATTTTGATTTAGAAAGCTCATTTAAATGTTTTAACCCATTGCAAATTTATTTGAATTTAACGGCTTGAAACTCAAAGCGCGTTGGCAGCTCCGCTGTAGCTTCTATAAACACCACCTGGTGGCCATTTATGGCAAATTCTTGTTTTATAAATTAACCTGAAATGCTGGATGCGGCGTCTTCAAAGTAAATATATATTTGCTACTTTGAAAAAAATCAAAAAATATTTTTGTGGGGGTTAAAATATTTATATTTTATTTATATTATATGTTGGGACCATTATACGAGTAGTTACTACAATTCATTCGGTTATCCCTACTAAAGTATCCACCATAAACGCCCTCTAGTGTTGGTTGTAGTAACTTCGAGTCCCTTTTTATCTGGCAACTCTCAACATCCAAACATGGTGGCAGGCCTACCGGGTTGGACAAGAAGAAGAAACGTAAACAAAGCGTTCCGGCTGCAGAATTTTGCAAAATTATCACATAAAACATGAGTACTATCGTGCAATACATTGTTGTGCGCAGTGACTTGCGCTCCGCCCTCAATTGGCCCATGGGTGCTGTCATTGCTCAATGCTGTCATGCCACAGCAGCTGTTTTGCACGCAAATAACGAGGATGATGACACGGTGGCCTATTTGAAGGACTTGGACAACATGCACAAAGTGGTCCTGGAGGTGAGGCCTTCGATTGCGGTTTCTATTGATTCTTGAGATGCTAATTGATCGATTTTCCAGGCCAAGGATGAGGCGGCCCTAACGAAACTAAGCGAAAAGTTGAAGGAGAACGAGATCAAACACAAACTGTGGATCGAACAGCCCGAGAATATTCCCACCTGCATTGCCTTAAAGCCCTACGTCAAGGATTCCGTGCACAAATATGTAAAGCAGTTCAAGCTGCTCAAGGAATAGCGATGATTCTCAAGAGTCTCATGCCCCAATCAAGCTAGTTTCGGGTTTGTATTTAAGTTCATTTTGCTTTAGCTTGAGTAATACTCCAAGTCTTATCTTAAGTAACTTAAGACTGGCCTTGTAGATTAAAAGATATAGTGGCTAGATTCTTGAAAAATGTACCAGCCTAATGAAAATTAAGCAATTTAAACTCTAACCCGGAAACCGGCTTGTTCTGTGTGTAAATATACAATATATTTTGTACATCCTAAAGGCATTTTTATTATAATTGTGGAAAATAAATTCATGTATATATAACACGGTATTTTTATAATTTGAAAATTGAATTTTTCTAAATGTTAAAATGGTTGCCATATGCCGAATGTTCGATTTTGATAGTTAATTTTAGCACTGTAATCTTTTTGATTTTAAATTTCAAATCTAATAATTGTTTCGTCAAAACTTTTTTAAATTCAAGTAAAGCAGAATTTTGACTCCTCATAAGCCAAAATTTTACAAAACTACCTTTAAACTACCTTTTGGCTACCTTTAGCAGTTTAACAATCTCTTGGAAGTAACACTTTAATCATATAGATTTTACCATTATAGTAGTTTCCCTCATCTAAAATACTTCGTCCCGTTCCAATACAAAGCATAGGTTCTTTTAAGGTGAAGGAAAACTTAAATTTTTTGAGTTTCCTCTTTAAATAGTACCAACTTTAATCCCGAAGGCTGTCCCATCCCAATCGATACCCTCTCTAAGATGTTCCCCTCCCAATAAAAGCATTAGTTACTTTGTGGTATACTTTTATTTTAAGTTTCCTCTTTAAATAGGCTTGTCGTAAAAAATAGTAGGGATTGTTCTCCTCCTGCTCGCTTGCTTACTTTAGTAGAAGTCGCCGAAGATGTACTTGTATGTAGCTTTAGTAGTTACAAATCGTATGCGTATGCGTAGAAATAGGTAAATTACAACTATAATTAAAGGCTGCGCTGGGATCGCTCCCGGAACCTGAAGCAATTTGGCACAGATGCGGATGCACAGATACAGATAGCTGGTGGATTATACAAAGTGTGTGATAAGGCATGATTGTTTTGGGGGTTATACATGTTGCCCATGATGCTCCTCTCGACGTCGACGTTTAACAATAACAAGTAACTACGATTAAGGCCAAGGCGCTGGGCTTCTCCTTCGTCTGGGTCGCGAGTGGCCTTTGGCGATTAGTTTTTGGGGCGCGAGCGCTGCAGCGCATTCAGCTCGTCCTTGAGCCAGGCCTGCCAGTTTTCCTGCGAGGGGCGAGAGAGAAGTTCGGCCGGAAGCGGCCGCAGTTGGGAGTGGGATCAGTACTTGCAGTACTTGGTGCTAGTTGTAGTTAGGACCCATCACCGAGCTAAGCTAATGCGTTGTGAGTGCGTGTTGGGGTGGAGGTGTAGTTGTGGGTGAGGGTGACGGTGAGGGTTACAAAGGCATAGATAGAGTATGCTAATGGCATCTACTTTGGTGAGCCGTTAGGAGCAGCCGGAGCAGTCGGAGCAGCCCAGCCACTTGGCATTTGTTAACGCTAATTGCAAATGTCAACAGAGCGAAACAGAGCCAGAGCCCGAGGCAGAGACAGAGACAGAGCCAGGGCTGACTTCCAGCGGAAATCGGAAATGCTTAACTAGTCGCCCTGTGTGTGGGCTTGAGAGAGGAAGGGGGTGTGGTGTTTGGTGTGTGGGACTGTGTGAGTGTCGTCTTGAAACCGTTCTGTTTGCTTTGGGTGCTTGTGTTTGCCATTGCTGGGTTGGCTGCCGCCTGTTTCCTTTCACTCATTGTTATGCAAATTATCCTGATATTCATCATATTCGTTTTCATTATCCTCCGCCTGCTCCTCCTCCTCCTCCTCCTCGGCCTCGTAGTCGCTGGCGTTGCTTTCCGGCTGCGTAACATCGGGCAAATAGTCCTTGTGCACGGGCGTCGAGATGATTGGCTCCTGTTTTCGGTTTGCGTGTGTTTGGTTGTGTTTTTTTGTGTTGGTGTTTGTGTGTGGCCAGTGTATTAGTGTGTGAGTGTGCAAAAGCAAAAGTTAGTTAACCAACTTGGACAACAACAACAACAATAAAATTCCAGGTAAGCGCATGCATAATGCCAATGACAGAGTCTCCGTTAGCCAATTACTGGGGTGCACAGAAAATTCTATACCGATATATCCGCGGTGGGTTGGCTTTTCGCTATTAATATTATATTCTTTCGATAATTAACTGAAATACATTGTATTTCAATTTAAATGGTTACAACTACTATTGCGAATTGACGGGTATATTTTTTGCTGAAAATAAATTAATCTTGCAGGTAACTGCTTTGTTTCCTTGCCGGAATAAGGAAAATATAAGGAAAAAATAGTATTAGGGAAACCTATTGTCCTACTTACCTAGTGCAACAATAAAATCAAACAATGCCACTTCTGATCTTTTAACTTTCTAGAATGATTTTCTAACTCAAGATCTTGTTTAAACTCTTTCCAAAATAGTTGCATGTACATTTATTAAAATGTTATATATTTGAACCTATAAACCTAATTTCGACTATTTGATATGAATATTTTATATAATTATGAATATAATTTCGCCTACATATCACGGTTTTATCAAATATAGTTTTATTAACTCACAAAATTTATCGAAATGTATAATTGAAACCAATAATTTATTAAAACAATCAAAAAATGCCTGGAAGTCGCTTTTATTATGAATTTTTTGAATGCATTTCAAAGTCAAGGTTTTTTAAAAGCCCCTTACCTAATATTCTTATATTTATATAATTATGAAACTGTCAAGAATCGCCTATATTCTCTGTCTATATCTATAGTTTCTTGGATTAGCTCAACCTGCAACCCGGTTCATATCGGTTTTGGTTTTCTGTGCACGGATGCGTGTTTTGTTTTGGTTTTGGATGAGGCGGCTTAGGTGGTGGCGGAATATCTGGCTTGCTAACCTTTGGCGGCCGCCATCCGCAGCCGGGCAGCGGCAGCCCGTCGGCGCCCAGGGGGCAGGGGGCGTCCAGTCCGGGCACGCCCTGCTCACCCTTGTCCCCGCGATCTCCTTTGCGGCCCCGCTTGCCGGGGGGCCCGGCGTCCCCTCGGGAGCCCTGTTCCCCGCGCGGCCCCTCCTGCCCGGGAATGCCATCCGTTCCCTACGCGGATCGGATTTGGAGTGCGAGAGTGTGGTGGGTCGGGTGTCGAGTGTCGGGGGTCAGGGTCAGGTCAAAGAAGTGCATAGTAGTCAGAGAATGACGCCAACAAAAAATAGATTCGCATGCAAACAAAGGTAGATACAATCATAGGAGAAGAGAAAATACACAGATTATTAGCAACCACATGGGGCACGTGGGTGTGCCGCGGATGCTGCTGGAGTACCTACCGGCAGGCCAGGATCTCCCCGCTCGCCCTTGTGTCCCGTCTCGCCCTGGGCGCCCTGTGGATACAAATCAAGAACAGAAGATCGGTTAGTGGCGCTCGAGGTCGCAAAGGATTTGCGGGGAAGTACCTTCATGCCATCCAAGCCGGGAGGACCCTAAATCCAGAAAACAAAACAGGAAAAAAAGTGGAAAAGCATGTGGTTAGCAAAGCGTCGAAGGGTATACAACCTGCCTCTCAAGCGAGGATTCAGAGTCCTGTGGGGGGAGTCATGCAATTTGCTGTTTGTTGTTTGTTTTTAGTAAAAAACCATCACTTTATTGAAAATGCATAATTAATACGAAAATTATGTTAGTTTCATTTAGCCATTTTACAATTCGGTCATTCTGCTGCCAGCCTGTTTGTTTAGCCGTTTCTATTTGCACATGCTCTGGCAAATAATTATCGGAATTCGCATTCGTTTATTGTGTTTTTTTTATTCTCGAAAACATACATTTGAAATGCACGCAGCAGCACAGATAAAAATATTATATTCGTACTTGTGATGGCATAATGCAGTCGCACATCGACGTTTAGTATATGCACGTATATAGACATAAATACACGTAACTATATATATATATATTTATATTTGTATATTAGCTTTAAGGTTTGTTTTCGCTTGCGAACGTTTCTTGTTTTTCTCTGGTAATTAACAAATTTACACTTACAATTATTGTTAGCGGCTTATTAGGGGCTTGACGCTATCATTAAACATAGATCGATATTCGTGGGTTAATATCTTTTGTAAATCGCGTAAACACAATTCATTATCCTAGCCTATGGTTCGAGAGAAAATCGAGTTCGTAGTTAGTGATTAAGGGAATCTAGATAGAGCGAGAGTACAGAGTGAGTATTAGAGTGAAAGTTGGTAGGTAAACACGTTGAGAGGTCGGAAAAGCTAGAAAAATTATTAATTCATTACGAGTAAAGTTTCAGTTTTCTTTGTTTGCTTATGTACACGTGGGAAGTGGGAAAGTGGGAAGTTGGAAGGCTGGGTGAGGCAGGGTAAATGGTATGGTAATGCCCCATTGACATTTAGTGGATTAAACGAAAATTGACATGCAAATTGTTTGTGTATTTTGCTTTCCATTCGGGGGATTATTACAACAACGAGACACATCTAATTGAAAACAAATTGACATATTCTTTGTGATTTTCGATGCCGTTTGCCGTTCGAGTAAGTTTTAAAGCTGCAAACATTTTCATTTCCATTTCCCATTTGCATATTCAATAATTCCCATTGAATTTTTATGGCTCGTGTTGTTAGTGCTGTCGCACGGCCGCCATATACTTTTATTATAATATTTCCTTGGCATTATTTCATTTGCATTGATTATGTTTGGTTTTCGGCCTCTGTTATTTGTCCTTTGGCGCAGTTTGAACGTTCGAATTGAAAACGCGGCGGAAATTCGCAATTTTAATTTATGCTTCGCTTTACTCTTTGTATAAATAGAATCGCTAGCGTTACTTTGTTTGAGATGTCCATGAAACCAATGCGATACATACTCGTGGTAGGATTATGTATTTATTGTTGATATTTTGCCCTGATGCTCCCGAGATACTCGTCAAAACTGGGGGATTGCACCTCCAGGCCTACAGAATTCAACTCTAGCCTAACTAAACTGCGTTGCCTTTCCTGCGAATGTTTTATTGTAGCTTTTTTAAAATATGCACAATCGGATTGGATAGCTCTTTTCGTAGGTGATATTCGAGTATGTCTGTTTCGTGTAAATAATGAAACAATATCAATTACGTTTAAAATAAATGCACTATGCATTTGTAAACATCGAGAGGTCAAAATATCTTACAATTCTTTAAATTTCATTTAATTAGCACAATTCCTTAATCAAATACACATTTACTTTAGGTATTTACTCATATTTATATTCACTTGTTATCTCTTCTTTTGGGTTTGCTGCTCGTGCTTTCGTGTTTCACATTGAAGCTTTGGCAATTATGCTTTGTTTGAGAACGAGTACTATTCGAAAATTCAGACAAAGCCCTTGGACGGCACCTAAGACAATGCGGTGAGATGCAGCAGGAGCAGAACAAAAGCCATCGCATTCGCATCCGCATCCGAAACCGCAGTCAAGGATAATCTGATTACGTTTGTAATTAAGTCACTTTCAGCAAATTGGCAATGATTGCAGCTTGGTTCCGGCGTAATCTATCAATTAGTCCTTCGCACCCGGCCGGCGGCACTCGAAGAGTAACCAAACCAAACTCCTCCCAACCCAACTGAATCGAACCAAGCTGAAATCCCAATTTGCCGCTGCCTGACTGTGAGGGGGCGCGCGTACCACGGTGCGTATGATTTATGCATTTTGAGGCCGCTTTTCTGCTCCCGCTGCAATTGCTTCGCACAGCGCTGAGCGGCGAATGGAATGCAATTAAAATATTTGCATTGCATGTTTGTTAGTTGGCTTCCCTGTCTGTTTCTGATTCTGATTCTGTTTCTGTGACTGTGAGTGAGAGTGTCGAGTGTGTAGGAGGGGCAGCGGGTGTGTTGTGGGACGGGGCTTAAAGTTTGTTAGTCGATTCAATTGATTGATGTTTGTAAATATGATTGGTGTAGACATATGTTTGTGCTTGCATTGCTTGCTTGTATACATAAATACTTATTTGACTCTTGGGGGCATTTTAAATGATATGAATATTAATTCTTTCTTTCGTGTTTGGGGACGCGGGGGCAGGAGCAACTTGGATGGTTCGCAATTAATTGATTTGCTTACTCTCGGTACTGACTGACATGCTGCTATTTCGTATTTGATTCTCTGTACATGGGTGCGTGTTTGTACAAATTGATATACATATACACTGATACAATATACGCCTGCCGGTATACATATAATTATTGTATATATAATATATATAGAGACCATAACTGAGCACATTTGACAAGCGTTGCGCGGCTTCGTAACTTTGAACATTTGTTTTGCTTTGATTAAATTTGTTTTTCTTCAAACTCGTTGGTTTTCCTAAGACATTCTTTTCCGGTTATATGTGTGGGTGTGTGTGTGAGTGTGTGGCGTTTAGGTGTGCGTGTGTTTATGATTGGTTTTTTCGTATTTTTCAAGTCGCATTGGTTTGGGACTTGGCGCTATGTGTGCTGGTTATTATTGAATAGAGACAGACTGCCGTGTTAACTAGTAGTATTAGTAGTCGCCCCACACCTGTGCCAAGTAGAAAGAAAGAAAGACGAGAACACACAATTAGGTTAGCCGGGTTTAGTAACAAGGTCCACAAAAAACAGTAGCAACTAAAGCCAGCGGAAGGATACGTGGGATTAATTTCGAGTTGGTGAGTCAACAGAGTAAAAGCCAAACACAATGAAGATGGTACAGGATCCAACACGAAGTTCAATGCAATCTTACCGGTAAGCCAGCCTTGCCCGCGGGTCCCGACGGTCCCGATTCGCCTCGCATGCCCATCGGACCCTGCAATTTCAGTTAATTGGAGTTAAAGGAAGACATTACCAGGGAGATGTCACACTTACCGGCAGCCCCATGGGTCCCTGATCGCCCTTGTGGCCCTTCTCGCCCTGAAATCACAGATATTCAAGCATACAGATTGAGCTGTTTGGGGAAACTCTTACCGGATCGCCCTTGCGTCCATCCAATCCGCGCTCGCCCTGGAGGCCATTGTGTCCTGGGGGGCCCATGGGTCCCGGCGGTCCCGGAGGTCCGTACAACTGAAAGGGAAATCACACCGGCATGTATTAATCTACGGGGAGGTTGTGGGTCAGCGGTGGTGACTTACATATTCGATGGTGGGCATGTGCGGCCCATCGGACAGGCTTTCGTCCTGGCGTCGTCGCATCTTGCGGTACTAAAAGGATTTGGAGGTTGTGGGTGGTGAAGATAAGGTTTTAATGAGCAGTAGACTTGCCGGAGAGCGTTCTTAGAAAACTCATAAAAGATATCTAACATTTATTGGGGTTGAAGGGCTTTATTTATATCCGTAAATAATTGAGATTATGTTTTCTAGCTCTCAAGCCTAAGAGTTTAGGCAAAGTGTCTTTATTAACTTTATATTACTTGAAATATAAAGTTTTAAAAGGCCACAAATCTGACGCTCAAAAGTTAGATATCTTATAATGATTGCTTGCCAAAATATTTCGCTTTCCTTAAAGAGGAACGACATACTTACCGAATCGCCCCGATCGCCTTTGTCGCCCTTCACGCCCGGATATCCTGGAGGTCCTGGCAGGCCGGGAGGTCCCATCAAGCCTGGCGGACCAATGTCACCTCGATCGCCCTTTTCGCCGGGAGGACCTTGGTATCCCGGCAGGCCCGGAGGTCCCTCAATGCCCGGCTCACCGGGCAGTCCGTCCAGGCCACGTGGCCCCAAAGAGCCGGGTTCTCCGGGCTCGCCGGCATCCCCCTTGGCGCCATCCCGGCCATCGCGTCCGTCCTTGCCGGCAACGCCAGGAGGTCCTGGAGGGCCGCGCAGCAGAGTAACCGGCGGATCGTCGTAGTCCTCGTCCAGCTTGGTGCCACCCGGGCCGAATATCTGTGCAAATTTTCCAAGGGAAGGGTTGCGGGGCAAGCAGGCAGAGAAAGAGAAAGATGGAGATGGCAAATTTAGTGGGAAGATTAATTTATGCCACGTGGCACAGTCGCCCGAGGCGTTGCACGCGCTCGTTCCACACGCTTTGATGGGGCAAAACAAAAGCGGCGCGCACCGAAAACGAAAAAAAAATCATTAACCCCGCCAAGTGGGTGGGAATGAAGTGGGGTTGGCTGGGGGGTAAGGGTTGGGGCTCCGGCTGGAGGATGTGATGCGGCATGTTCTCTGGTGGTGGCTCGGGATGCGGCCGTGCGGCGTGTGCCGCAGCGAAAGTCTTTTGTGTGCCACGAAATTGTGTTAAGTGCAAGTTGGAGCATCCGCGCACCCACCCACAGCCTCCCAGAGCCGCCAATACCCCATCACCGCACCCCCCCGCCCACTTCAGACAATGACTGCATAGAAAATCTTTAAAACCAAACCGGGAACCGTGGCGCTTTTGTGCGGAGAGGGCCACGGAGTCGAAAATAAAGTCAAGTCAGCGACAGCGACTTCTCTACGTGCTTCGAGTGCCAGTGCCAGTGCCAGGACCAGTGCCAGTGCGAGTGCTGGGAGTGCTCCCCCTTTCCCACGTACGCTGTGTACGCTATGCCACATATCCTGCAAGTGCGGGTGCTCTTTGGTCCTTGCCATCGTGCCAGGGAGCGGGTTTGCGGGTGCGTGTGTGCAAGTGGGTGAGTGCATAGCGAAAGACAATTAATTGTTTTTTTCTTTCAATTTTGTTGGTGGGTTAATGGGAGCGCTTTGAGGCGAACATCCAGGGTCCTCGCAACAGGGATCCCCGACGGCATAAACTCTAAAGTTTCGATGGGACTAAAATGGGCAAACATTTTGCTCGGGGCTGAAAGCATTAAAATAAGATTATGGGGCAAGTTCCAAGGGTTCCATTTCGCTTTTAACGATGCAATTGCACCGAGAATTGATATCCCACTATCGCATAAAGATTTAGCTAAAAAATTAGACATTCAGTAGGATATTAAAGTTTTTTGTTTGCAAACTAAACGCTTCCATAAAATAAGCTGATAAGCTGTTCCAGGACTACGGTGCAGTCTAAACAAAACCTTATATTAGGTAAATGCCGAACGACATAAAAGCCAACTCCGGCAAAAACAAAGAACACAATGCCAAGAACCTCGACGGCAAGTACAATATGGTAAGAAGCTTTGGCAAAGCCAGGAGCATAAAGGGACCTGGGGAAAAGCATTTACACATGTGGCTCAGCTGAATAGAGACACTCGAATCGAGAGACTCGGTGCGGAGTGGAAAATATTCAATCGCATTCCGGCGAATCGGTTTGGGAATACCGGCTCGGGGCATTAAAGCCATATCCTTTGTCGGGCTTAATGCAAGAGTTCCCCCGGCAGGACTAAGACCGAGGCAATCGGATTGAGCATATCCGTTTGTCCCTTTTGATTGCGGCATCTGCATTACATGGGCGCATTACATAATATGCAGTGCAATTGATCCGGGCGCTGTGTGGGCGCGTGGGTGTAATTTCCTTGCGGCATGCCCAGGCATGTGCAACAATTACATTTGCTACTCCTCCATGGAGCGCGCCATGTTGTCACAGGAAGTGGCGTACTTACAGTTATTAAAACCCGGCAACAGCAGCAACAATAAGCACAACAGAATCGGCGGAAGGGATAACAATGTAAGCGCTTAACGCCCACTCCCACTCCCACTCCCAGTCACACTCACACTCCCACCGACAGGATGTGGCTTGGCATATGCGGCGGACAAAAGACAAGTGAAGGGGCGTGGCCGAGGGGATGCCGCCTAGCCGCAAATGCACTTCCCAATTTCAACTTTTTGCCTCTTTGCATTTTCTTTTTGGCCCGCCAGCTCATCTGCTTGCGGCTCCTGAGCAGGTGTCTGCATGTGTGCACACACTCCTCCCCGGGAGGATGTGGGATCTGGGATGTGTGCTGCAGCCTGCGGCCTGGAGCATCCTGGCTCGGTTGGCGCTTTGTTGCGAACTTTTTGCCCATTGTTCCTAATGCGCACTGGGGAATTCCTCCCTGTGGCCATTTGTAGAGCAATTAAAGCGATTTGAATTAAAGCCGAGTGCTTAACGTTTGCCTTCTGCTGTAATTAAAGGACACTTTGAGGGCTTATGTGCGCCCACATTTTCCCCATTTCCTTCGCAGGCTGATAAACAAACGCAAACAGCTTCGGCCCCCATAAGAAGGCGAAAGACAGTCCGAGGTTTAAAGGCTTTTAAAGGCGGCAGCAGCCGGCAGATACGATAAATAACATAAATAAAAGATACAGTTACAGATGCGAGCGAGCAAGTGAATTGGGCAAATGTTTGTGCGGCTCGCAAGGACGATTGTTGGAGCAGCTGCCTAACTACGATAAAAAAGAGACGAGCAGCAACAGCAACAGCCACAGCAACCGATTCGGGCTCTGCCTTTTCGGCAGCCTAAATCCCAATCAGATTGTCTGTGGGCGTCAGGGAGGAGTTCTGGGGCATTTCCATGAGTGTGTGTACAAGGAAATCCATTAGAATGTATCAATATTTGGGCGAGCGAGCGCCTCGGGTTGAATTTAATTTTCAATGTAGCCAAACCCAGTTGCACACCCATCGATTCGTTATCTTAAATTATGCGTAAATATTGAAAATATTTGCACAAACGCCTTTCAATTTAACGCACAAATGACGAGGCAAATGAAATTCCCAATCGTGTTGTCGTTCCCGCTCCTCTCTCACTTTTTTTAGCTTTTCTAGCTGTTGTCCTGGGTCCCCTTGATGTTTTAGTTCCCCGCATCCTGCGGATGTAATTGCAAATTAATTGCGCCGCCGTCCGTCTGGTTGGCCGATTTGTCTGATGTTTTCGGTATGCGGCCGGCGTAGTTTCCATTTAAAGCTCGCAGCTGAAAAGCCGGAGGCGAAGGAAAACAGACAAATGGCCGCACGTAAACGCGTTAAATTGAAAATCATTTTGATCTCGACGCGACCTTTGCCGGATGTCACTGCCCGGGTGCGAAAAGGAGGAAAGAAACGCGGCCCATTTGCCCTCAAGTACAGCATGTGACCTCTCCCATCCCCCCCTCCGCTCATCGCTCCAGCGTATGCGCATATTTTTCACAATTTTTCATTTTCCCCGGCAGCTTTCCTCTTTTGAAATTTCATATTTTTCCCTGGCCATAACAACAGTCAAGAGGAGCGAGAAAAAACGGAAAAAAACGGCCTTAAGCGCCTGAGGTGAAAGTTTTGCAGCCCGTTTCCGGCTCACACGCACACATTCAGACAGCCACCCACACAACCGCGCACACAGATACAAATACACTTAGCCAAGATCCCGGCACTTCATGGGCGTGTAATGCGTTGCGCGCGTTGCCGCAAAAGTTTACAAAACATTCGAGGGTGCCCGGGAAGTTCTTCGCAACTACGCGAGCGCATTAAATTCGTAATATGTTCCGCTTCGCATTGATACAGATTACCATGGGCGAGATTGGCCATAAAGGGCGGAACTATAAACAATATGTGGAATTTTTCCGCCATAATCCACCTTTATCTACGGGGGAGCTACAGAAAGTTTGATTAGAACATCACAAACTCCCAACATACCATAGGAGGCGAACTTTAAGGCCGACATAAAACGTTCAAGCGGAAAGATATTGAGAAATCTCAAATTTTGTGATTTTATGACTTTGCAGGCAGGAAAAACGAAAAGCATTCATAAGCATACGATTTCCAGATTGGAAAATCCAGACAATTCAAATGAGATAGAGTTTAAAGAGTTTTCGTGTAACAGGATATCCATAAAATCAAAGAGCAGTCCCGGTTCGAGCGGTTTCAAGTCTCAAATATCACTCAAGATGTTAGCAACCACTGTACCGACCACAAAAGAAATGGAAACAAGTCAGGACTCGTTGTAAAAATTTCGCGTGATTTCGTTTTACCCTCAACAATGCAAAGCCTGTGGTTGCTCCGGCTGCCGTGATATTGTAATATGTATGAAATTCGGAAGTATTTAGGGAAATCGTTGTTAAAGATTTCGTCGTTTTCGCTTCCGCTCCCCCAACCACCAACCAGGACTTGCCTTTTGCAACAAAAAGCCCCAAGAAGAACAACAGTGGCACATCAATGTCGAGATGGCAGCAGTTGGCATTTGTGCGGTTGGTTGTTGGTTGCCAAAGCGCGTTCGTTTCGTATAATTTTGCTACTTTTGCATGCACAGCCCCAGCTCCAGCTTCAGCTCCAGCTACAGCATCCAGCTTCCAGCTTATTTCCTCTACCGGCGAGAGCGCCAAGACCCGAAAACAACCCCCCTCTAAAATCTAAATGCGTTGGCAACCTCAAACCCACGTCAATGTAACACGCGTGCCTATAAATTTCTATGAGGTTTTCCCCAACTGCGTGAGGTCCTTGCTGGCGGAGGCTGTTGAGCGGAAGCGGATGGGGGTTGGGAGTGGGAAGTGGGGGGTGCAGGTCCGTGGGTCACGGCATTGTCGCCAAGTTCGCGTGCGTGTGTGGGTGTGGGTGTGGGTGAGCCTGGATTTCTTTATTCAATCGTTTTTGCGACTCCCATAGCGCTCTCATCATCAGCGGCCATAAAATAAAAGTTACGCACACCCTTGGGGCCAGGACATTACATTGGCCCATCCCCATCCACATCCCCATATCCGATCCCCGATCCCCAATCCCTATTCCCTTTATGCGGGTGTGTGCCCACGCATGTCCTGCGGTGTGTTACATGCTTGACCGGCTTTTGTGCCCCACAATCTGGCCATCTCGGCGTTCTTGTATTCAATATAAGATATATGG